>JAIUZE010019761.1:0-15468 GCA_022085475.1 Heliosperma pusillum
AAATAATTATTAAACGCGAGCCAATTACGTAACAACGAATTCAAAATCCGACAGCCTTATTTGTCTATAAACTCACGGCTCAACCCACTCTCCACTCACCAACAACTTTTCATTTTTACAACAACTCAAATAAAGATCAAAACATCACTTTATTTAATCGTTCTTCGTGTGCTTCGTCGTTCATCAATCGTTCTTCATCGTTCTTGAGCAAAACCTTTATAAAATCTTCGTTTCTTAATTAAATCCATCCTAATTTATATTTCTAGACTCTCCTCTTCGCTCCTCATCTTCACGTACGGTTATATTTCAATTCCGTCAAGATCGTTTTCAACACTTTAATTATGAGAAATTTAGTTTTATGTTCTAATAATGTTTTTCTTGTCATTTCTTATAGGGGAAGATTTTGAAGACGAGTTTGGAGACTCGTATATTTTTGGTGAAGATTAGTAGAAGGGTTTTTATTATATACTTCTTATTATTATTTTGGTGCTAATTGTTTTGGCTAGCTAAGGTAACAATTCCGTTTTACTCGACGAATTAATGTCACATAGGCTTTTATTTTTGGTTCATGTTATGGTTTTTATGATTTAAGTTAGTAACATAGCTTTAGCTTTTGTTTATTTTATTTTTGGTTCATCTTTTATTTTGGTTCATATTATTATGATTTAGGAATTTTTGGTAGTAACATGATAAGTAATGATTTTTATCATGTTGTATGAAGTTTGATAATTTTCCATAAAGTTATGATTTTTATGATTTTGTATGAAATTATAATATGTTTAGTGTTCTTGGTGAATTTGATGATTTTCCATAAAGTTATGATTTTTTTATGATTTTGTATGAAATTATAATATGTTTAGTGTTCTTGGTGAATTTGATGATTTTCCATAAAGTTATGATTTTTATGATTTTGGATGAATTTATAACAAGTTTAGTGTTCTTGATAAATTTTGATGATTTTTAATAAGTTATGTTTTTTTTTATGTTGTGTAGGAAATTTTAACAAGTTTAGTGTTCTTGATAAATTTTGATGATTTTAATAAGTTATCATTTTGTATGAATGATTGTTAAAATGGTTGTTTGTTAATTAAAAACAAGTTTAGAATTGATTTGGTGTGGTTGATGATTGAACCGTGGAGGGGGGTGAGAACCGGACCAACCAGACCGGTCCAGGCCGGTTCAGACCGGTCTGGGTTGGTCCATGGTGGGTCCGGGTTTTGGTCTTTGGGTTGTGTCGATGTTTGATTGATTGGTTGTTGTTTTGATGGGTTTTAATTATGATAAGCATGCGGGAAATAATTAGAAGCGGTTTTTATTAAAATTGTCAAAACAGCCCATTGAGCCCAAATCAGGCCGTGAGGCCCAAATCAGGCCCATGTGGGTCCGGCCCAACTCAGCCCGTGGGTCCCACTTTGGGACTTGTGACGGTTTTTGAGTTATCGTCATTTTTATCGTGTTTTGTAATATTTAGCAAGTGGGAAATATTAATAAGTACAATATTTAATTAAAAAGGTTTTCATAAAATTATTATTTCTCACATGTTAGAAATTATAATACGAGATTGTAGTTTACGTTGAAATCATTTAAGTCAAGCGGGTTTTGGGTATAATATGATAATTCACATGTTAGAAGTAGTAATAAAATAACATGTAATGAATATGTTGATTTTATGTCTATGGGATAAAGACTCTGCTTCTAGCCGGTTTGATCCAACGGGTTTGGTCAAACTAAGATCTAGTCAGCCCCGATTTGACTGATGACCCGTCGCGGGACTCGGGTCGGGGATTTGTCTTCAAGTATGGTTGTATTTAATTATTGAATTAGCCTTAGTAGTTATGAGGCGATATGATATTTGATTATGATTTATATGCAAATAGTCACATGATAGGATGTTTTCCCGTGACTGTTTTGATTTTATGGTTGGTGTCGTGTTGACTAAGTGCCCATAGAGAATTATGAGTAAATGGCGTCTTGACCATGCTAATTCTAAATGAGTAGCTTGGACCATGACATTGATAGGCAGGTACTGTCTTTAACGAGTATATGTTCACCGTCGATAGCTTTTGTGTCCCGGCTTGGTGGGTTTATATCCAAGTCGGGGCATGGCATCCTAAGAGTTCCGCTTTGGGAAGGAGCCAGCTTAAGTACTAGCCATCTCTGCTTAGGGGGTCGCCTAGTAGAGTTTCTCATAGACGGTTATGTCATGGGACGGGGAATGGAATAGCTGTTGTCGCTAGGCCTGATCAGTCTAGGACTAGGATGTTTTCCTACCTTGTGGTATAGCCTCGAGTTACAGAAGTCTTCTATTGCGGTGCGAAGAACTTATGCTGTTGGTAGAGGTATATGGTCTTTCCTGTTTGTATGATTCTATGAGTTTTAGAAGGTGAGATGCAGCCGGCTTAAGATTTATTAGAGTTTGGATTCCCGTTGTTAACTGATTCAATTATTACGTGTTGATTAGGGTTTTGATGTATCAGGGCCCTTTACAATGGGGAACCTTCTGAGCTGCCATACCAGCTTCCTCCCTAACCTCTTGTTTAATTTTATTTATTTTATTATCGGTTTCACATGATAGCTTTCACATGCTAGGTTATTTGTTAGTTATCTGTTTTATAACATGAAAAGCATATCATATATGTTAAAGTTTTGTATTGTCCATATACATTGCTTTTATGTTATTCATGTTTCATTAAACTCGACATTTCGTGGCTGGGAGAACTCAGAGTTACTCCCCACTGACTGTGGCTTCCGTGTTTATATTTAATGCGGTTGGCAGGTTTGTGATGCATACATTGGGTACATTGACGAGCTAGCGAGCGAAGTATTTACCTGGACCTATATTCGGTTCTTAGATTGTATATTATTTATACACTCTTTTATTTCCGTATTTATACGGGAGATATGTCTCCCGTCTTGTATATTTCTTTTGTATAATATTATTTCTGTTTTGTAATGACCCTTTTTATTTATGACACCCTTGTTTATGTATTTAAATATTTTTTTTCTTTCCGCAAATTTGAGGGTGTCACAAAGGATCCTGGTAGTTTCTCTATACCTTGCACTATAGGCACCTACACGATTGATAAAGCTTTATGCGATCTAGGTGCTAGTGTGAGCGTTATGCCCTATTCCATTTGCGAAAAATTGAATATGGGAATTCTGAAATGCACAAGTATCAACCTGCAAATGGCAGATCGTTCTCTAAAACAACCTATGGGAGTTTTAGAAGATGTACCTGTTAGAGTAGGAAAGTTTTTCATTCCGGTCGATTTTATAGTGTTGGATATGGCTGAAGATTCGCAAATCCCTATCATTCTAGGAAGGCCATTTCGACACACTGCGGGAGCAGTAATCGATGTCAAGAATGGAAAATTGACATTAGAAGTAGGTGATGATAAGGTCACCTACAACTTAAACAGTGCAATGAAGAGCCCTATGCTTGAAGAGCCTTGCTGTTTTCTTGACATTGTCGACTCAATCGTTGATGAATCTCTGTACCCATCAATAATTGGGGATCCTTTAGAAGCAATTTTATTGTTAGAGGATATCTCTGAGAACAATAATTTTGAGATCAGTGAGCTGGAAAGGGACTTGACTGGTAAAGAGATACCGTCTGAAGAAGTTGAGGAGTTCATAAGCTTAATTGATGCTCCTGCCAAGGAAGAAGTACATAAACCTGAACTTAAACCTCTTCCTTTTAATCTAAAATATGCTTTTTTAGATGAGTCTGAATATTGCCCGGTCATAGTAAGTGCTCTTCTAGATGAAAATCAGTTAAACTCACTATTGATTGTTTTGAGGAAACATAAAAAGGCAATAGGCTATAAACTTGAAGACCTCACAGGCATAAGCCCTGACTTTTGCATGCATAGAATTAACTTAGAAGAAGGCCAAAGACCTTGTGTTCAAGGTCAACGCCGTCTTAATCCCAACATGCAAGAAGTAGTTAAAGCTGAAGTTATGAAATTGCTAGATGCTGGCATAATCTATGCAATTTCTAACTCAAAATGGGTTAGCCCTGTCCAAGTTGTTCCCAAGAAAGGAGGAACAACAGTAGTCAAGAATGAGAAGAATGAACTCATCCCCACAAGGATTGTGACGGGATGGCGTATGTGCATTGACTACAGGAAGTTGAATCAATCAACTAGAAAAGATCACTATCCTCAGCCCTTCATTGATCAAATGTTAGAGAGGTTAGCTTGCCACAAATATTTCTGTTATTTAGATGGTTATTCAGGATTTTTCCAAATTCCTATCCACCCTGAGGACCAAGAAAAAACCACCTTCACCTGTCCCTATGGCACTTTTGCTTATCGCCGAATGCCATTTGGCTTGTGTAATGCACCCGCAACTTTTCACCGTTGCATGACTAGTATCTTTTCTGATTTCGTTGAGACTATCATGGAAGTATTTATGGACGACTTTAGCGTCTATGGCATTTCCTTCGATAATTGATTGACAAATCTGTCGAAAGTGCTAAAACGCTGTGAAGAAGTCGACCTTGTTCTCAACTGGGAAAAGTGTCACTTCATGGTGAACGAAGGCGTAGTTTTAGGACACATCATTTCCGAAAGAGGTATTGAAGTGGATCGAGCTAAGATCCAAGTTATTGAGCAACTGCCACCACCTGCTAATGTAAAAGGAATCAAGAGTTTCCTTGGCCACGCCTGTTTTTACCGACGGTTTATTAAAGATTTTTCTAAAATAGCCAAGCCCCTGACTGAGCTCCTTTTTAAGGATGCGCCTTTTAATTTCACGAAGGAATGCCTTGAGGCATTCAACAAAATCAAACGCGCTCTAATCACCGCACCTGATTGGAATCTTCCATTTGAGCTTATGTGCGATGCGAGTGATTACGCCGTTGGAGTTGTTTTGGGGCAAAGAAAGGAAAAGTTCCTTCATGCTATTTACTATGCTAGTAAAACCTTAGATCCTGCCCAAATCAACTACGCCACCACTGAAAAAGAACTTCTTGCCATTGTCTATGCTTTAGACAAATTCCGTTCTTACCTTATAGGATCGAAAGTAATTGTTTACACTGACCATGCTGCTTTGAAATATCTGCTTTCAAAGAAAGAGGCAAAACCTCGACTTATCCGATGGATCTTACTCCTTCAAGAGTTCGATCTAGAGATCCGGGATAAGAAAGGAGCAGAAAATGTAGTCGCTGACCATCTTTCAAGGATAAGAGTAACTAAAATAGGATTGCCAACACCAATTAATGACTCATTTGCTGATGATTCATTAATGGCAATTACTGACTCTTCTCCTTGGTATGCTGATATGGCCAATTTTCTTGTCAGTCGACAGCTATCTTCTGACCTTTCTTATAACCAAAGGAAACGATTTTTGCATGATGCAAAATTCTTCGTTTGGGATGATCCTTATCTTTTTAAGCAGTGTTCAGATGGTCTTTATAGACGGTGTATCCCTCAGTGGGAAGTTAAAGGAGTTTTAGAAGGATGCCACTCATCTGCTTATGGTGGTCATCATGGTCCGTCCAAGACCGTAGCCAAAGTCTTACAATCCGGGTTTTTCTGGCCCTCGTTGTTTAAAGATTCAAAGGACTTTGTTATGGCTTGTGACGCTTGTAAACGAATGGGTCAAATATCCAAGAGACATGAGATGCCTCAAAACGGCATATTAGAAGTTGAAATATTCGATGTCTGGGGTATTGACTATCAAGGACCATTCCCTTCTTCTAACGGAAATCGTTACATCTTAGTCGCTGTTGACTATGTTTCCAAGTGGGTAGAAGCAATCGCCACTCCCACTAATGATGCTAGAGCTGTGATACGGCTATTTAAGAAGATCATCTTTCCACGTTTTGGTGTACCCAGAGCCGTGATTAGTGATCGAGGAACTCATTTTGGAGAGAAGCAGTTAGACACTCTGCTTGCTAAATATGGTGTGTATCACAGACGAGGATTAGCCTACCATCCTCAGACCAGCGGTCAAGTAGAAGTCTCAAATAGAGAGTTGAAAACAATTCTTCAGAAAGTAGTCTCAAGATCTAGAACTGATTGGAGTAATAAGCTCGATGACACCTTGTGGGCTTATCGCACAGCTTTCAAAACCCCGATTGGAACATCTCCTTATCGATTGGTTTATGGAAAGGCCTGTCATCTTCCTGTCGAGTTAGAGTATAAAGCTTACTGGGCTATCAAAGAACTAAATTTAGACACTAAGCTTAGCGCTGATAGGAGACTCTTGCAACTCAATGAGCTAGAGGAATTTCGTTTGCAAGCTTATGAGAATTCTAGGATCTATAAGGAGAAAACGAAGCGTTGGCACGACAAGAGGATAATTAAGAAAGAATTTAATGTCGGTGACCAAGTACTTCTTTTCAACTCCCGTCTGAAAATCTTTCCAGGAAAACTTCGTTCCCGATGGTCTGGACCATTCACTGTCTCATATGTAAGCAAATACGGCTATGTGGAACTCATGACTAGCAATGGTGAGAAATTCAAAGTTAATGGACACAGACTGAAACTCTACTATAGCAATTCTATCATCGGATGTTTAGATATTGTCTATACGGAGCGTCCATCCTCAACCCAATGATTCTAATGAAAAATTCGTCGAGCAAGACGTTAAACAAGCGCTTCTCGGGAGGCAACCCGTGTTTTCCCTTTTTTGCATTTTATTTTTGTTTTTCCCTTTTACGTTGTTTTGTTAGATTTCTTTGCAGATGAAAGAGTTTTTGAAGAATCTCTGACGACCTTCCTTGTCAAAAGTCCAAAAGACTAGCTTGGGGGAGTCTGCACTGACTAGTAAGCTTCATTCTTCTTTCATTTTTCCTTTCTTCCCATTAAGCGTCTCATTGCATATTTAGCTTTTGTGCTCACATTGAGGACAATAAGATGTTTAGCTTGGGGAAGGGATTGCATTTTTCCCATTTTGTATTTTAGTTATATTTTTCAAATTTTGAATAAGAAAGAGAAGATTTTAGAGAGAAGATTTTTAAATTTTGAACACAATTGAATGCTTTTCATGCTTTGCTTGCTTGTTTACTGTACTATAATGTTACATTTCCCAAACATAGAGCTTTCAAAAGATAATGATTCAATATTTATTGAATTTTGCATACATGGGGAAGTCTTGTACACAGTAGGCATGGAATGAATCTATAGATGAATACGCTTGATCTTGACATTTGGCAAACTACATATATTGAAAGGTAGAACCTCCTTAGACTGGTACATCCATACCCAGTCTCAGCTTGGTGTGTGTAGTTCTCCTTGTGATGTGTGTCATGTCAAAACGCATAAGTATGGTTCTCATTTCATTTCTATAAGCATTGCATTCATGATTCACTAAGATTTGAAGCCTTTTTCACTTTAATTTGCCCTTCAAAAATTAGCCCCTTCATACAAGTGCTTTACAAAATAATAGCTACAGATAAAAACTGCCTACCTTTTGAGCTAGTAGCTAGACTATGGTGTATGGGTGCTCGTTTGAGAAGATTTGTTCTTATCTGTCAAAGTGAATTTGGAAGAACGAAAAAGTTCAAGAAGTGAAGTTGTGTTCAGAAAAAGAAAAGAAAAAAAAACAGAAGAAAAATCAAAGAAAAAGAAAGAAAAAGAAATAAAAGAAAAACTTGTGAGTATCTCCTAAAAATGTCAAATGATTAGAAGGAGTTTACCCTTGTGTTTCGTGTGTCATAAGCCAATCTGTTCACTCTGGCTTCGCTAATTGTGTTGTGGGAATTAACCGGAAGTCTGGATTGGGTACTCATCTATCATTGGTCAGTTGCTAGCTCACTCTAACTTTCACATGACGATAACTATTTGTCCACCTTTCACCCATTTCCCAAAGCCTTCTTCTCATTTTTCGGCTTCTTTTCTGTGTGCATTGGGATCTTTAACTTGTGTTTTGAATTGTTTACCATATTAGAATGCGGACACATTTTCATGAGTCGTAGATAGGTGAGTGTCTCAAAAACATTTACACATAAAGAAATCACCTTTTTGCATACATTGAGTGTTCGAGTGTACCGTGGAAGTCCATTTGTCAAAAGATCATGCAAGAGCCGAAAATCTGTAGTGAAATTCTTTGTGCTACGCCGTTATGTAAATCTCAGCCATGTTTATGTATCATTCTTGCCCACGTTGCTTTTGGGTTATGATTCATTATGTTTCCAAAGCTTTATGTTGAGATTTGTTTCTTGATGGTGTAGTAGCCAATGCTTGCAACCTTGTCCTGGTATTGTTTGTTATGTTTGCTTGAGGACAAGCAAAGGTTTAGCTTGGGGGAGTTTGATAAGTGAATATTTGTATGATTTTAACCCCCACTTTAGCTCGGTTTTGTTTGTCATTTGTGCTTTGTTAAGCCATTTTATGAGCTAATATCGTCTTCTAGGCGAATTCCTGTGTTCTAACTTGTTTTGTAGGGAAAGTGACGTTTCTACGCCCTTTTTCTATATTTCCGAGCATTTGCCTAGAACCCGACGATTTGAAGATGCAAGCTTGACCGTGTGTAAGGCATTTCGAGAAGGTTCACTAACTTAAGGGAGAGAAGAAGCAAAGACGGTTTTGTAGTTGTCGGAAGACCAATCAATTAGACGGGAGAATTCATCGCTTTACATCATATCAAAGCAACAAACCCGATTGTAGAGTCAAGGGGGATGTTGTAAGTCAAGTGAAAGCGAAGGAAGTTGAAGAGTTAGTCAAGAGCTTCTAGAAGACGACTTACCCGATCGGGTAAGTGGTGTACCCGATCGGGTATTCCTGCTGCTCCAAGCATTGCGGCTCCTTCATCCTATTTTTGACCTATGTATTTATTGCCCGACCTCTTCTCCACGAAACCCTAATACTATAAATAGATGCTCAAGGATCATACACTTATCCATCATATACATTTTCTTACACAATCTTGTCTTATATTTCTTTTTAGCTTTAGTCTTTCTAGTTTAGATTCTCTTCTATTTTTGTCTTTTGTTCTAGTTTACTTTCGTCTATTTCCTATCAAAACATTAGCTTAGTTCAAATAGAATTTCAATCTCTTGCATCTACTTTGTTGGGTTCAAAAGTTGTAATTCAAGGTACGGTATTTCTATGCGAGGGATTTCTATTATTGTTATCGCTTTCATCGTTGATCGTCACCTAGGTATTCCTAATTTATCCTTTGCTTAATTGTTCTTTATTGCTTTCCATTTGATTGTCATTTTCTATTCATATCATTTAGATTCATTTTCATATTGTTATAATCGCAGTTTCATTTCTTAGATTGTCATATAGCGTCGTTATTATCGCCACATAGAGAGTCTAAATTATTGTCAAAATCACTTAAATATGCTTATCTTAACTTTCATTGTTAATATCAACATAACCATGAGTGAGTAGTCACCTTTCTAGGGTGTAGGGTAGCCACGTTAGATTGATTAAAATATGATAATTGGATAAAGGAAATTGTTCTTTTAAAACATTGTGTCTATGCATGTTTGGACTTTAACGATAGTTGACGATTCTTGATCACATGCATGCATAGACAATGATTGTGATCAAAAATCGTCAACTATCGTTAAAGTCCAAACATGCATAGACACAATGTTTTAAAAGCACAATTTCCTTTATCCAAGTATCATATTTTAATCAATCTAACGGGGCTACCCTATACCCTAGAAAGGTGACTACTCACTTATGGTTGTGTTGATATTAACAATGAAAGTTAAGATAAGCATATTTTAGTTGATTTTGACAATAATTTAGACTCTCTATGTGGCGATAATAACGACGCTATATGACAATATAAGAAATGAAACTGCGATTATAACAATATGAAAATGAATCTAAATGATATGATTAGAAAATGACAATCAAATGGAAAACAATAAAGAAAATTAAGCAAAGGATAAATTAGGAATACCTAGGTGACGATCAACAATGAAAGCGATAACAATAATAGAAATCCCTCGCATAGAAATACCGTACCTTGAATTACAACTTTTGAACCCAACAAAGTAGTTGCAAGAGATTGAAATTCTATTTGAACTAAGCTAATGTTTTGATAGGAAATAGGGGAAAGTAAACTAGAACAAAAGACAAAAATAGAAGAGAATCTAAACTAGAAAGACTAAAGCTAAAAAGAAATATAAGACAAGATTGTGTAAGAAAATGTATATGATGGATAAGTGTATGATCCTTGAGCATCTATTTATAGTATTAGGGTTTCGTAGAGAAGAGGTCGGGCAATAAATACATAGGTCAAAAATAGGATGAAGGAGCCGCAATGCTTGGAGCAGCAGGAATACCCGATCGGGTACACCACTTACCCGATCGGGTAAGTCGTCTTCTGGAAGCTCTTGACTAACTCTTCAACTTCCTTCGCTTTGACTTGACTTACAACATCCCCCTTGACTCTACAATCGGGTTTGTTGCTTGGATATGATGTAAAGCGATGAATTCTCCCGTCTAATTGATTGGTCTTCCGACAACTACAAAACCGTCTTTGCTTCTTCTCTCTCTTAAGTTAGTGAACCTTCTTGAAATGCCTTACACATGGTCAAGCTTGCATCTTCAAATCGTCGGGTTCTAGGCAAATGCTCGGAAATATAGAAAAAGGGTGTAGAAACGTCACTTTCCCTACAAAACAAGTTAGAACACAGGAATTCGCCTAGAAGACGATATTAGCTCATAAAATGGCTTAACAAAGCACAAATGACAAACAAAACCGAGCTAAAGTGGGGGTTAAAATCATACAAATATTCACTTATCAAACTCCCCCAAGCTAAACCTTTGCTTGTCCTCAAGCAAACATAACAAACAATACCAGGACAAGGTTGCAAGCATTGGCTACTACACCATCAGGAAACAAATCTCAACATAAAGCTTTGAAAACATAATGAATCATAACCCAAAAACAACGTGGGCAAGAATGATACATAAACATGGCTGAGATTTACATAACGGCGTAGCACAAAGAATTTCACTACAGATTTTCGGCTCTTGCATGATCTTTTGACAAATGAACTCTCACGGTACACTCGAACACTCAATGTATGCATAAAGGTGATTTCTTTATGTGTAAATGTTTTTGAGAGACTCACCTATCTACGACTCATGAAAATGTGTCCGCAGTCTAATATGGTAAACAATTCAAATCACAAGTCAAAGATCACAATGCACATAGAAAAGAAGCCGAAAACTAATCGTGAAGGAAGCTTTGGGAAATGGGTGAAAGGTGGACAAATAGTTATGGTCATGTGAAAGTTAGAGGGAGCTAGCAACTGACTAATGATAAATGAATACTCAATCCAAACTTTCGGTTATTTCCCACAAAACGTTCGATGAAGCCAGAAGTAACAATTTGGCTTATTTTACACGAAACACAAGGGTAAACTCCTTCTGAAAATTGATTTGACTTTTTTTTTTTAGGAGATACTCATAACTTCTTTTCTTATTTTTTCTTTCTT
The DNA here is from genome assembly GCA_022085475.1 of Heliosperma pusillum. NCBI lineage: Eukaryota > Viridiplantae > Streptophyta > Magnoliopsida > Caryophyllales > Caryophyllaceae > Heliosperma > Heliosperma pusillum. The sequence continues at coordinate 11,414 of JAIUZE010019761.1, forward strand.
TTTCAATTTTCCGATTTTTCTATTCTCCCTTTTTTTTCATTTTTCTTTTCTGAACACAACTTCACTTCTTGAACTTTTCGTTTTCCCAATTCACTTTGAGAGATAGGAACAATTCTTCCCAAAAGAGCACCCACACACCATAGTCTAGCTACTAGCTCGAAAGGTAGGCAGTTTTTATCTGTAGCTATTATTTTGTAAAGCACTTGTATGAAGGGGCTAATTTTTGAAGGGCAAATTAAAGTGAAAAAGGCTTCAAATCTCAGTGAATCATGAATGCAATGCTTATAGAAATGAAATGAGAACCATACTTATGTGTTTTGACATGACACACATCACAAGGAGAACTACACACACCTAGATGAGACTGGGTATGGATGTACCAGTCTAAGGAGGTTCTACCTTACAATATATGTAGTTTGCCAAATGTCAAGATCAAGCGTACTCATCTATAGATTCATTCCATGCCTACTGTGTACAAGACTTCCCCATGTATGCAAAATTCAATAATTATTGAATCATTATCTTTTGAAAGCTCTAAGTTTGGGAAATGTAACATGATAGTAAAGTAAACAAGCAAGCAAAGCATGAAAAGCATTCAATTGTGTTAAAAAATTGTTAAATTTTCTCAAAACTCTTCTCTTTCTTTTATTCAAAATATGAAAAAAAATATAGCTAAAATACAAAATGGGAAAAATGCAATCCCTCCCCCAAGCTAAACATCACATTGTCCTCAATGTGAGCACAAAAGCTAAATATGCAATGAGACGCTTAATGGGAAGAAAGGAAAAATGAAAGAAGAATGAAGCTTACTAGTCAGTGCGGACTCCCCCAAGCTAGTCTTTTGGACTTTTGACAAGGAAGGTCGTCAGAGATTCTTCAAAAACTCTTTCATCTGCAAAGAAATCTAACAAAACAACGTAAAAGGGAAAAACAAAAATAAAAATGCAAAAAGGGAAAACACGGGTTGCCTCCCGAGAAGCGCTTGTTTAACGTCTTGCTCGACGAATTTTTCATGAAATCATTGGGTTGAGGATGGACGCTCCGTATAGACAATATCTAAACATCCGATGATAGAATTGCTATAGTAGAGTTTCAGTCTGTGTCCATTAACTTTGAATTTCTCACCATTGCTAGTCATGAGTTCCACATAGCCGTACTTGCTCACATATGTGACAGTGAATGGTCCAGACCATCGGGATCGAAGTTTTCCTGGAAAGATTTTCAGACGGGAGTTGAAAAGAAGTACTTGGTCACCGACATTAAATTCTTTCTTAATTATCCTCTTGTCGTGCCAACGCTTCGTTTTCTCCTTATAGATCCTAGAATTCTCATAAGCTTGCAAACGAAATTCCTCTAGCTCATTGAGTTGCAAGAGTCTCCTATCAGCGCTAAGCTTAGTGTCTAAATTTAGTTCTTTGATAGCCCAGTAAGCTTTATACTCTAACTCGACAGGAAGATGACATGCCTTTCCATAAACCAATCGATAAGGAGATGTGCCAATCGGGGTTTTGAAAGCTGTACGATAAGCCCACAAGGTGTCATCGAGTTTATTACTCCAATCAGTTCTAGATCTTGAGACTACTTTCTGAAGAATTGTTTTCAACTCTCTATTTGAGACTTCTACTTGACCGCTGGTCTGAGGATGGTAGGCTAATCCTCGTCTGTGATACACACCATATTTAGCAAGCAGAGTATCTAACTGCTTCTCTCCAAAATGAGTTCCTCGATCACTAATCACGGCTCTGGGTACACCAAAACGTGGAAATATGATCTTCTTAAATAGCCGTATCACAGCTCTAGCATCATTAGTGGGAGTGGCGATTGCTTCTACCCACTTGGAAACATAGTCAATAGCGACTAAGATGTAACGATTTCCGTTAGAAGAAGGGAATGGTCCTTGATAGTCAATACCCCAGACATCGAATATTTCAACTTCTAATATGCCGTTTTGAGACATCTCATGTCTCTTGGATATTTGACCCATTCGTTGACAAGCGTCACAAGCCATAACAAAGTCCTTTGAATCTTTAAACAACGAGGGCAAGAAAAATCCGGATTGTAAGACTTTGGCTACGGTCTTGGACGGACCATGATGACCACCATAAGCAGATGAGTGGCATCCTTCTAAAACTCCTTTAACTTCCCACTGAGGGATACACCGTCTATAAAGACCATCTGAACACTGCTTAAAAAGATAAGGATCATCCCAAACGAAGAATTTTGCATCATGCAAAAATCGTTTCCTTTGGTTATAAGAAAGGTCAGAAGGTAGTTGTCGACTGACAAGAAAATTGGCCATATCAGCATACCAAGGAGAAGAGTCAGTAATTGCCATTAATGAATCATCAGCAAACGAATCATTAATTGGTGTTGGCAATCCTATTTCAGTTTCTCTTATCCTTGAAAGATGGTCAGCGACTACATTTTCTGCTCCTTTCTTATCCCGGATCTCTAGATCGAACTCTTGAAGGAGCAAGATCCATCGGATAAGCCGGGGTTTTGCCTCTTTCTTTGAAAGCAGATATTTCAAAGCAGCGTGGTCAGTGTAAACAATGACTTTCGATCCTATAAGGTAAGAACGGAATTTGTCTAAAGCATAGACAATGGCAAGAAGTTCTTTTTCAGTGGTGGCATAGTTGATTTGGGCAGGATCTAACGTTTTACTAGCATAGTAAATAGCATGAAGGAACGTTTCCTTTTGTTGCCCTAAAACAACTCCAACGGCGTAATCACTCGCATCGCACATAAGCTCAAATGGAAGATTCCAATCAGGTGACTGGATTATAGGTGCGGTGATTAGAGCGCGTTTGATTTTGTTGAATGCCTCAAGGCATTCCTTCGTGAAATTAAAAGGCGCATCCTTAAAAAGAAGCTCAGTCAGGGGCTTGGCTATTTTAGAAAAATCTTTAATAAACCGTCGGTAAAAACCGGCGTGGCCAAGGAAACTCCTGATTCCTTTTACATTAGCAGGTGGTGGCAGTTGCTCAATAACTTGGATCTTAGCTCGATCCACTTCAATACCTCTTTCGGAAATGATGTGTCCTAAAACTACGCCTTCGTTCACCATGAAGTGACACTTTTCCCAGTTGAGAACAAGGTCGACTTCTTCACAGCGTTTGAGCACTTTTGACAGATTTGTCAAACAATTATCGAAGGAAATGCCATAGACACTAAAGTCGTCCATAAATACTTCCATGATAGTCTCAACGAAATCAGAAAAGATACTAGTCATGCAACGCTGAAAAGTTGCGGGTGCATTACACAAGCCAAATGGCATTCGGCGATAAGCAAAAGTGCCATAGGGACAGGTGAAGGTGGTTTTTTCTTGGTCCTCAGGGTGGATAGGAATTTGGAAAAATCCTGAATAACCATCTAAATAACAGAAATATTTGTGGCAAGCTAACCTCTCTAACATTTGATCAATGAATGGCAGAGGATAGTGTTCTTTTCTAGTTGATTGATTCAACTTCCTGTAGTCAATGCACATACGCCATCCCGTCACAATCCTTGTGGGAATGAGTTCATTCTTCTCATTCTTGACTACTGTTGTTCCTCCTTTCTTGGGAACAACTTGGACAGGGCTAACCCATTTTGAGTCAGAAATTGCATAGATTATGCCAGCATCTAGCAATTTCAGAACTTCAGTTTTAACTACCTCTTGCATGTTTGGGTTAAGACGGCGTTGACCTTGAACACAAGGTCTTTGGCCTTCTTCTAAGTTAATTCTAGGCATGCAAAAGTCAGGGCTTATGCCTGTGAGGTCTTCAAGTTTATAGCATATTGCCTTTTTATGTTTCCTCAAAACAATCAATAGTGAGTTTAACTGATTTTCATCTAGAAGAGCACTTACTATGACTGGGCAATATTCAGACTCATCTAAAAAAGCATATTTTAGATTTGAGGGAAGAGGTTTAAGTTCAGGTTTATGTACTTCTGCCTTGGCAGGAGCATCAATTAAGTTTATGAACTCCTCAACTTCTTCAGACAGTATCTCTTTACCAGTCAAGTCCCTTTCCAGCTCACGATCTCAAAATTATCGTTCTCAGAGATATCCT
>JAIUZE010019762.1:0-26994 GCA_022085475.1 Heliosperma pusillum
CTCGACGAATTTTTCATTAGAATCATTGGGTTGAGGATGGACGCTCCGTATAGACAATATCTAAACATCCGATGATAGAATTGCTATAGTAGAGTTTCAGTCTGTGTCCATTAACTTTGAATTTCTCACCATTGCTAGTCATGAGTTCCACATAGCCGTATTTGCTTACATATGAGACAGTGAAAGGTCCAGACCATCGGGAACGAAGTTTTCCTGGAAAGATTTTCAGACGGGAGTTGAAAAGAAGTACTTGGTCACCGACATTAAATTCTTTCTTAATTATCCTCTTGTCGTGCCAACGCTTCGTTTTCTCCTTATAGATTTTAGAATTCTCATAGGCTTGCAAACGAAATTTCTCTAGCTCATTGAGTTGCAAGCGTCTCCTATCAGCGCTAAGCTTAGTGTCTAAATTTAGTTCTTTGATAGCCCAGTAAGCTTTTTACTCTAACTCGACAGGAAGATGACAGGCCTTTCCATAAACCAATCGATAAGGAGATGTTCCAATCAGGGTTTTGAAAGCTGTACGATAAGCCCACAAGGTGTCATCGAGCTTATTACTCCAATCAGTTCTAGATCTTGAGACTACTTTCAGAAGAATTGTTTTCAACTCTCTATTTGAGACTTCTACTTGACCGCTGGTCTGAGGATGGTAGGCTAATCCTCGTCTGTGATACACACCATATTTAGCAAGCAGAGGATCTAACTGCTTCTCTCCAAAATGAGTTCCTCGATCACTAATCACGGCTCTGGGTACACCAAAACGTGGAAATATGATCTTCTTAAATAGCCGTATCACAGCTCTAGCATCATTAGTGGGAGTGGCGATTGCTTCTACCCACTTGGAAACATAGTCAACAGCGACTAAGATGTAACGATTTCCGTTAGAAGAAGGGAATGGTCCTTGATAGTCAATACCCCAGACATCGAATATTTCAACTTCTAATATGCCGTTTTGAGGCATCTCATGTCTCTTGGATATTTGACCCATTCGTTGACAAGCGTCACAAGCCATAACAAAGTCTTTTGAATCTTTAAACAACGAGGGCCAGAAAAACCCGGATTGTAAGACTTTGGGTACGGTCTTGGACGGACCATGATGACCACCATAAGCAGATGAGTGGCATCCTTCTAAAACTCCTTTAACTTCCCACTGAGGGATACACCGTCTATAAAGAGCATCTGAACACTGCTTAAAAAGATAAGGATCATCCCAAACGAAGAATCTTGCATCATGCAAAAATCGTTTCCTTTGGTTATAAGAAAGGTCAGAAGGTAGTTGTCGACTGACAAGAAAATTGGCCATATCAGCATACCAAGGAGAAGAGTCAGTAATTGCCATTAATGAATCATCAGCAAACGAATCATTAATTGGTGTTGGCAATCCTATTTCAGTTACTCTTATCCTTGAAAGATGGTCAGCGACTACATTTTCTGCTCCTTTCTTATCCCGGATCTCTAGATCAAACTCTTGAAGGAGCAAGATCCATCGGATAAGCCGAGGTTTTGCCTCTTTCTTTGAAAGCAGATATTTCAAAGCAGCGTGGTCAGTGTAAACAATGACTTTCGATCCTATAAGGTAAGAACGGAATTTGTCTAAAGCATAGACAATGGCAAGAAGTTCTTTTTCAGTGGTGGCATAGTTGATTTGGGCAGGATCTAACGTTTTACTAGCATAGTAAATAGCATGAAGGAACTTTTCCTTTCGTTGCCCTAAAACAACTCCAACGGCGTAATCACTCGCATCGCACATAAGCTCAAATGGAAGATTCCAATCAGGTGACTGGATTATAGGTGCGGTGATTAGAGCGCGTTTGATTTTGTTGAATGCCTCAAGGCATTCCTTCGTGAAATTAAAAGGCGCATCCTTAAAAAGGAGCTCAGTCAGGGGCTTGGCTATTTTAGAAAAATCTTTAATAAACCGTCGGTAGAAACCGGCGTGGCCAAGGAAACTCCTGATTCCTTTTACATTAGCAGGTGGTGGCAGTTGTTCAATAACTTGGATCTTAGCTCAATCCACTTCAATACCTCTTTCGGAAATGATGTGTCCTAAAACTACACCTTCGTTCACCATGAAGTGACACTTTTCCCAGTTGAGAACAAGGTCGACTTCTTCCTAGCGTTTTAGCACTTTCGACAGATTTGTCAAACAATTATCGAAGGAAATGCCATAGACGCTAAAGGCGTCCATAAATACTTCCATGATAGTCTCAACGAAATCAGAAAAGATACTAGTCATGCAACGCTGAAAAGTTGCGGGTGCATTACACAAGCCAAATGGCATTCGGCGATAAGCAAAAGTGCCATAGGGACAGGTGAAGGTGGTTTTTTCTTGGTCCTCAGGGTGGATAGGAATTTGGAAAAATCCTGAATAACCATCTTAATAACATAAATATTTGTGGCAAGCTAACCTCTCTAACATTTGATCAATGAAGGGCAGAGGATAGTGATCTTTTCTAGTTGATTGATTCAACTTCCTGTAGTCAATGCACATACGCCATCCCGTCACAATCCTTGTGGGGATGAGTTCATTCTTCTCATTCTTGACTACTGTTGTTCCTCCTTTCTTGGGGACAACTTGGACAGGGCTAACCCATTTTGAGTCAGAAATTGCATAGATTATGCCAGCATCTAGCAATTTCAGAACTTCAGTTTTAATTACCTCTTGCATGTTTGGGTTAAGACGGCGTTGACCTTGAACACAAGGTCTTTGGCCTTCTTCTAAATTAATTCTATGCATGCAAAAGTCAGGGCTTATTCCTGTGAGGTCTTCAAGTTTATAGCCTATTGCCTTTTTATGTTTCCTCAAAACAATCAATACTGAGTTTAATTGATTTTCATCTAGAAGAGCACTTACTATGAGTGGGCAATATTCAGACTCATCTATAAAAGCATATTTTAGATTTGAGGGAAGAAATTTAAGTTCAGGTTTATGTACTTCTGCCTTGGCAGGAGCATCAATTAAGCTTATGAACTCCTCAACTTCTTCAGACGGTATCTCTTTACCAGTCAAGTCCCTTTCCAGCTCACTGATCTCAAAATTATCGTTCTCAGAGATATCCTCTAACAATAAAATTGCTTCTAAAGGATCCCCAATTATTGATGGGTAGAGAGATTCATCAACAATTGAGTCGACAATGTCAAGAAAACAGCAAGGCTCTTCAAGCATAGGGCTCTTCATTGCACTGTTTAAGTTGTAGGTGACTTTATCATCACCTACTTCTAATGTCAATTTTCCATTCTTGACATCGATTACTGCTCCCGCAGTGTGTAGAAATGGCTTCCTAGAATGATAGGGATTTGCGAATCTTCAGCCATATCTAACACTATAAAATCGACTGGAATGAAAAACTTCCCTACTCTAACAGGTACATCTTCTAAAACTCCCATAGGTTGTTTTAGAGAACGATCTGCCATTTGCAGGGTGATACTTGTGCATTTTAGAATTCTCATATTCAATTTTTCGCAAATGGAATAGGGCATAACGCTCACACTAGCACCTAGATCGCATAAAGCTTTATCAATCGTGTAGGTGCCTATAGTGCAAGGTATAGAGAAACTACCAGGATCCTTCAACTTAGGAGGGGACTTATTTTGCAATAACGCACTGCATTTGGCGGTGAATGCGATGATTTCAACATCATCCAGAGTCCTCTTCTTTGTTAAGATATCCTTCATAAATTTTGTGTAAGAAGGTATTTGAGTGATTAATTCAGTGAAGGGAACCGTTACTTGGAGGTTTTTGACAACTTCCATGAATTTACCGAATTGGGTTTCCTTATGATTTCTCCTCAATCGTTGGGGAAATGGAACTTGGATCTTGATGGGTTGGGTTTATCTTCGTTTCCTTAGCGGTGGATGGTTGGGTTTCTTTTTGGCTTTCTACTTGTGAAGGCTCAAGTGTTGGTTCTTTGGGTTGCTGAGGTTCCGTATAAGTGGTACCACTCCTAAGGGTGATAGCATTTGCGGTGTCCCTCGGTTGTTCACTATGAGGTGGGAGTTGGCCTTGTTTTCTTTGGGTAATAGAGGTAGCCAATTGGGCCATTTGAGTTTCAAGCATTTTGATGGCAGCATCTTTGGCTTGATCACTCTTTTGAAATTGAGCAAACATTGAATCCTGTTTTTGAACAACTTGTAGAAGCATGGATTCAATTTTGCTCAAACTTGAGTCATTTGGTTGGCCTTGAATTTGAGGTGGTTGGTGTTGATTTTGGTAAGGTTGGTTGAAGTTAGGTTGGAATGAAGGTCTCTGGTTTTGAAAACCAGGTGGATTGTAAGGCTTTTGTTGGTGTGGTATGAATGGTTGTTGAGTTTGTTGGTGGGGATTTTGAACGTTGGTACTTTTGTAGGACAAAAATGGGTGGTTTTTTGTGTTTTCGTTATAAAAGTTTGAGAAAGCGTTGCCTTGCCTATATCCTTGATAGGCATTGACTTGCTCTATTGAACTTCTACAATCTTGAAAACTATGCCCTCCAATCCCACATGTCTCACATACCACTACGTGGTTAGTGACGTTGATATGTTCCTTGGATTGGGAAGAGCTTCCTACTTGTTGCTGCAGAAGGGCTAATTGGGCTTCCAGGAGTGCTACTTTACTCGAATCATCCTGCTTAGCTTTTAGCGGAATAGCACGCGAGTTGCTATACTAAGAATCGTGGATTGCCATTGACTCGATAGTCGCACTAGCTATCTCTACATCGATTTGATCGAAACGACCATTGTTAGCAGAGTCGAGGATACGACGCGATTCGCCACAACAACCGTTGTAGAATGTGATAGCCAGGAACCATGAATCAAGGCCATGATGAGGGCATTCTCTTTGTAATTCTTTGTATCTTTCCCATGCCTCATAAAGGCTTTCGTCGCCCCTCTGACGGAATCCAGTAATCTGACTTCGTAAGAGAGCGGTTCGTTCCGGTGGGAAGTACTTTTGATAGAAAGCAAGAGCTAGACCATCCCAATCAACTATTCCTAGGGCAACTCGGTCAAGACTATTGATCTAGAGTTTTGCCTTTCCTCTTAAAGAGAAGAGAAAGAGCATTTCCCTAATCTGTTCTTGGGATACTCCAGTTTGTCTAATCGCGGAGCAATAGTCACAAAAGTTTTGGATATGAAGGTTGGGATCTTCGGTGGCATTGCCTCCAAATTGATTTCTTTCTATTAAATTGATGAAGGCAGGTTTGATTTCAAAGTTTTGAGCTGTAATTTGAGGTGTAGCGATACCCTTTGGAAATGTATCTGCAGTGGGTTTAGAATGGTCGGAAAGTCGAACCATTTTTGGTTGCGAAGATGAAGATGGAATGTTGGGTTAAAGTTGATTGAATTTTTGAAATGGAGAGGAAAATGGATCTTCTTCTCCTTCAAGATTAGGTAAGATATCCGAGTATTTCTCACGAATACGATCTAAACTTGAAATGTCAGAAGCTTTTGAAATTTCGTTAAATAGCTTTAATCTCCTACGCAGAGTTCTTTCTAGTTCGGGGTCTAAAGGAATAGGGGTCCCTAGTCTAGAAGATCTGGGCATAAGATAGAAAAGCTAAGATGAAAGATCAAGAGAGGTCTAAAGGAATTTGAGTTCCTAAAGACTAGATAAAACTAATCGTGATAGAAATCACAATAAAAAGGAAAACTAAACCGTGCTCCCCGGCAACGGCGCCAAAATTTGATCAGGCCTGTCGCAAGCCCGATGCAAAGATAAATTACCCAGACTAGGCTAATAACAAATTAATGTAATTAGGGAAGTAGGGGTCGATCCTCAGGGAGATGGTGTTTCCTATGGATTGTGAATCGTCTCACAATTGAGTTTTATCTAATGATTTTCTGGGTTTTGGATTTTGTGATGTCTAAACTAATAAAGAACATAAATAAAAACAAAACAAACTGAAATGGAAACGATAAAGCAGATAATAAATTAACAATAATGAGAAGCATCTAGGGAAGTAGGTTCACACATGTAGATTGATATATTGATGAAATTGGATTTAGGATATGAAAATAATTCATTGAGCGTTCGTAAGAATGGTGTGTTCATTACAATCATAGATCAGATGGTCTAGCAGGCTTTTAGTGCGATTTACTAGGTCTTAATCCACCATGTCACGCTTTGTCTATTCAATTCCTGTATATCTACCTTGGAAAAGAATTCCATACTAGTCAATGATTGTGATCAAGAATCGTCAACTATCGTTAAAGTCCAAACATGCATAGACACAATGTTTTAAAAGCACAATTTCCTTTATCCAATTATTATCTTTTAATCAATCTAACATGGCTACCCTACACCCTAGAAAGGTGACTACTCACTCATGATTATGTTGGTATTAACAATGAAAGTTAAGGTAAGCATATTTAGTTGGTTTTGACAATAATTTAGACTTTCTATGTGGCGATAATAACGACGCTATATGACAATCTAAGAAATGAAACTGCGATTATAACAATATGAAAATGAATCTAAATGATATGAATAGAAAATGACAATCAAATGGAAAGCAATAAAGAACATTAAGCAAAGGATAAATTAGGAATACCTAGGTGACGATCAACGATGAAAGCGATAACAATAATAGAAATCCCTCGCATAGAAATACCGTACCTTGAATTACAACTTTTGAACCCAACAAAGTAGATGCAAGAGATTGAAATTCTATTTGAACTAAGCTAATGTTTTGATAGGAAATAGACGAAAGTAAACTAGAACAAAAGACAAAAATAGAAGAGAATCTAAACTAGAAAGACTAAAGCTAAAAAGAAATATAAGACAAGATTGTGTAAGAAAATGTATATGATGGATGTATATATGATATGATAGTGTATGATCCTTGAGCATCTATTTATAGTATTTGGGTTTCGTGGAGAAGAGGTCGGGCAATAAATACATAGGTCAAAAATAGGATGAAGGAGTCGCAATGCTTGGAGCAGCAGGAATACCCGATCGGGTACACCACTTACCCGATCGGGTAAGTCGTCTTCTGGAAGCTCTTGACTAACTCTTCAACTTCCTTCGCTTTGACTTGACTTACAACATCCCCCTTGACTCTACAACCGGGTTTGTTGCTTGGATATGATGTAAAGCGATGAATTCCCCTGTCTAATTGATTGGTCTTCCGACAACTACAAAACCGTCTTTGCTTCTTCTCTCCCTTAAGTTAGTGAACCTTCTCGAAATGCCTTACACACGGTCAAGCTTGCATCTTCAAATCGTCGGGTTCTAGGCAAATGCTCGGAAATATAGAAAAAGGGCGTAGAAACGTCACTTTCCCTACAAAACAAGTTAAAACACAGGAATTCGCCTAGAAGACGATATTAGCTCATAAAATGGTTTAACAAAGCACAAATGACAAACAAAACCGAGCTAAAGTGGGGGTTAAAATCATACAAATATTCATTTATCACATCCCAAACAAAGAATTTTGCATCATGCAAAAATCTCTTTTTTTGGTTATAAGTAAGGTCAGAAGGTAGCTGGCGACTGACAAGAAAATTGGCAATATCAGCATACCAAGGAGAAGAGTCCGCAATTGCCATTAATGAATCATCAGCGAACGAATCATTAATTGGCGTTGGTATTCCTATTTCAGTTACTCTTATCCTTGAGAGGTGGTCAGCGACTACATTTTCTGCTCCTTTCTTATCCTGGATCTCTAGATCGAACTCTTGAAGGAGTAAGATCCATCGAATAAGTCTAGGTTTTGCCTCTTTCTTTGAAAGCAGATATTTCAAGGCAGCATGGTCAGTGTAAACAATGACTTTTGAGCCTATAAGATATGAATGAAATTTGTCTAAGGCATAGACAATGGCGAGAAGTTCTTTCTCAGTGGTGGCATAGTTGATTTGGGCAGGATCTAAGGTTTTACTAGCATAGTAAATTGCATGAAGGAACTTTTCCTTTCTTTGCCCTAAAACAACTCCTACGCATAATCACTCGCATCGCTTATTAGTTCAAAAGGCAGATTCCAATCAGGTGACTGGATTGTAGGTGCGGTGATTAAAGCGCGTTTGATTTTGTTGAATGCCTCAAGGCATTCCTTTGTGAAATTAAAAGGTGCATCCTTGAAAAGGAGCTCAGTCAGGGGTTTGTCTATTTTTGAAAAATCTTTTATAAATCGTCGGTAGAAACCGGCGTGGCCAAGGAAACTCCTGATTTCTTTTACATTAGCAGGTGGTGGAAGTTGTTCAATAACTTGGATCTTAGCTCGATCCACTTCTATACCTCTCTCAGAAATGATGTGTCCTAAAACTACACCTTCGTTCACCATGAAGTGACATTTTTCCCAATTGAGAACAAGGTCGACTTCTTCACAGCGTTTTGGAACTCTGGTCAGATTTGTCAAACAATTATCGAAGGAAATGCCATAGACGCTAAAGTCGTCCATGAATACTTCCATGATAGTTTCAACAAAATCTGAAAAGATACTAGTCATGCAGCGCTGGAAAGTGGCAGGTGCATTACACAAGCCAAATGGCATTCTGCGATAAGCGAATGTACCATAGGGACAGGTGAAGGTGGTTTTCTCTTGGTCCTCAGGGTGGATAGGAATTTGGAAAAATCTTGAGTAACCATCTAGGTAACAGAAGTATTTGTGGCAAGCTAACCTCTCTAGCATTTGATCAATGAAGGGCATAGGATAGTGATCTTTTCTAGTTGATTGATTCAACTTTCTGTAGTCAATACACATACGCCATCCCGTCACAATCCTTGTGGGGATGAGCTCATTCTTTTCATTTTTGACTACTGTTGTTCCTCCTTTCTTGGGAACAACTTGAACAGGACTAACCCATTTAGAGTCAGAGATTGCATAGATTATGCCAGCATCTAGCAATTTCATAACTTCCATTTTAACTACTTCTTGCATGTTGGGATTAAGACGGCGTTGACCTTGATTGCAAGGTTTTTGGCCTTCTTCTAAATTAATTCTATGCATGCAGAAGTCAGGGCTTATGCCAGTCAGATCTTCAAGTTTGTATCCTATTGCCTTTTTATGCTTTTTCAAGACAGTCAATAGTGAGGTTAACTGATTTTCATCTAGGAGAGCACTCACTATGACCGGGCAATGTTCAGATTCATCTAAAAAAGCATATTTTAGATTTGAGGGAAGAGGTTTAAGTTTAGTTTTGTGTACTTCTGCCTTGGCAGGAGTATCGATTAAGCTTATGAACTTTTGAACTTCTTCAGATGGTATCTCTTTTCCAGTCAAGTCTTCTTCCAGCTCACTGACCTCGAAATTGTCATTCTCCGAGATATCCTGTAGCAACAAGATTGCTTCTAGAGGATCCTCGATTATTGATGGATACAGAGATTCATCAATAATTGAGTCGACAATATCAAGGAAACAGCAAGGTTCTTCAAGCATAGGGATTTTCATTGCACTGTTTAAGTTATAGGTGACTTTATCATCACCTACTTCTAATGTCAATTTTCCATTCTTGACATCGATTACTGCTCTCGCAGTGTGTAGAAATGGCCTTCCTAAAATGATAGGGATTTGAGAATCTTCAGCCATGTCTAGCACAATGAAATCGACGGGAATGAAAAACCTCCCTACTCTGACAGGCACATCTTCTAAAACTCCCATAGGTTGTTTTAGAGAACGGTCTGCCATTTGCAGAGTGATACTAGTGCATTTGAGAATTCTTATATTCAATTTTTCGCAGATGGAATAGGGCATGATGCTTACACTAGCACCTAGATCGCATAAAGCTTTATCGATTGTGTAGGTGCCTATAGTGCAAGGTATAGAGAAACTACCAGGATCCTTTAACTTATGAGGGGACTTATTTTGCAATAATTCGCTGCATTCAGCTGTGAATGCTATGATTTCAACATCATCTAAAGTTCTCTTCTTTGTTAAGATATCCTTCATGAATTTCGTGTAAGAAGGGATTTGAGTGATTAATTCAGTGAAGGGAGCCGTTACTTGGAGGTTTTTGACTACTTCCATGAATTTGCTGAACTGGGTTTCCTTATGATTTCTCCTCAAACGTTGGGGAAATGGAACTTGAATTTTGATGGGTTCCTTTTCAGGTTCATCCTTCTTTTCAGGTTTTTTTTCCGCTTCCTTAGCGGTGGATGGTTGAGAATCTTTTTGGCTCTCTACTTGTGTAGGCTCAACTATTGGTTCTTTGGGTTGCTGAGGTTCCTTATAAGTGGTACCACTCCTAAGGGTGATAGCATTAGCGGTGTCCCTTGGTTGCTCACCATGAGGTGGGAGTTGGCCTTGTTTTCTTTGGGTGTTAGAGGCAGCCAATTGGGCCATTTGAGTTTCAAGCATCTTGATGGCAGCACTTTGAGCTTGATCACTCTTTCGAAGTTAAGCAAACTTTGAATCTTGTTTTTGAACAACTTGGAGAAGCATGGATTCAATTTTGCTCAAGCTTGAGTCATTAAATTGGCAATGATTTTGGGGTGGTTGGTGTTGAGGTTGGTTTTGGTAAGGTTGATTGAAGTTAGGTTGGAATGAAGGTCTCTGGTTTTGAAAACCAGGTGGATTGTAAGGCTTCTGTTGATGTGGTATGAACGGTTGTTGAATCTGTTGGTGGGGATTTTGAATGTTGGTGCTTTTGTAGGACAGAAAAGGATGGTTTTTTGTGTTCTCGTTATAGAAATTTGAGAAAGCATTGCCTTGCCTATATGGTTGATAGGCATTAACTTGCTCTAACGAATTCCTACGTTCTTGAAAAATATGCCCTCCAACCCCACATGTCTCACATACCACTACGTGGTTAGTGGCGTTGACATGTTCCTTGAATTGGGAAGAGCTTCCTACTTGTTGCTGCGGAAGGGCTAATTAGGCTTCTAGGAGTGCTACTTTACTTGAATCGTCCTGCTTGGTTTTGAGTGGCATAGCACACGAGTTGTTATACTGAGAGTCGTGGATTGCCATTGACTCGATAGTTGTACTAGCTATTTCTACATCGATTTGATCAAAACGACCATTGTTAGCGGAGTCGAGGATACGACGCGATTCGCCACAACAACCGTTGTAGAAGGTGATAGCTAAGAACCATGAATCAAGGCCATGATGAGGGCATTCTCTTTGTAACTCCTTGTACCTTTCCCATGCCTCATAAAGTCTTTCATCGCCTCTCTGACGGAATCCAGTGATTTGACTCCGTAAGAGTGCGGTTCGTTCCGGTGGGAAGTACTTTTGATAGAAAGCAAGAGCTAGACCATCCCAGTCGGCTATTCCTAAGGCAACTCGGTCAAGGCTATTGATCCAAAGTTTTGCCTTTCCTGTTAAAGAGAAGGGAAAGAGCATTTCCCTAATCTGCTCTTGGGATACTCCAGTTTATCTAATTGTGGAGCAATAGTCACAGAAGTTTTAAATATGAAGGTTGGGATCTTCTGTGGCATTGCCACCAAATTGACTTCTTTCCATTAAATTGATGAAGACAAGTTTGATTTCGAAGTTTTGGGCAGTGATTTGAGGTGTAGCGATACCCCTTGGAAGTGTATCTACAATTGGCTTGGAATGGTCTAAAAGTCGAACCATTTTCTTTTGTGAAGATGAAGATGGAGTGTTGGTCGAAAGTTGATTGGTTTTTGAGAATGGAGATGAGAATGGATCTTCTTCTCCTTCAAGATTAGATAAAATATCCGAGTATTTCTCACGAATACGATCTAAACTTGAAGTATCAGAAGCTTTTGAGATTTCGTTGAATAGCTTTAGTTTCCTACGCAGAGTCCTTTCTAGTTCGGGGTGTAAATAGATAGGGGTCCCTACTCTAGAAGATCTGAGCATAAGATTGGAAAGCTAAGATGAAAAATCAAGAGAGGTCTAAAGGAATTTGGGTTCTTAAAGACTAGATAAAACTAAATGCGATAAAAATCACAAGAAAAAGGAAAACTAAACCGTGCTCCCCGGCAACGGCGCCAAAATTTGATCGTGCCTGTCGCAAGCCCGATACAAAGATAAATTACCCAGACTAGGCTAATAACAAATTAATGTAATTAGGGAAGTAGGGGTCGATCCTCAGGGAGATGGTGTTTCCTATAGAATGTGAAGTGTCTCGCAATTGAGTTTTATCTAACGAGTTTCTGGGTTTTGGGATTATGATGTCTAAACTAACAAAAAGCATAAATGAAAACAAAATAAAAGCAATTGAAGATGAAAGCAATAAAGCAAATGATGAATTAACAATAATGAAAAGCATCTAGGGAAGTAGGTTCACACATGTAGATTGACATATTGATGAAATTGGATTTAGGACATGCAAATAATTCATTGTGAGTTCGTAAGAATGATGTGTTCATTACAATCATAGATCAGATGGTCTAGCAGGCTTTTAGGCAATTTACTAGGTCTTAATCCACCATGTCATGCTTTGTCTATTCAATTCTCGTATCTCTACCTTGGAAAAGAATTCCATTCTAGTCAATGAATTTGATCAGGAATCGCCAACTATCGTTATAGTCCAAACATGCATAGACACAATGTTTTAAAAGCACAATTTCTTTTATCCAATTATCACCTTTTAATCAATCTAACATGGCTACCCTACACCCTAGAAAGGTGACTACTCACTCATGATAATGTTTATATCTAAGATGATGATGATAATAAAAACTAGGACAGACATGTTTAGTTGATTTTGACAATATTTTAAGACTCTCTATGTGGCGATAATAACGACGCTAATTGATAATCTAAGAAATGAAATTACGATTATAACAACACAAAAATGAATCTAAGATAATATGTATGGAAAATAACAATCAAAATAAGAAACATAAAGAACTTTAAACAAAGGATAAATTAGGAATACCTAGGTGACGATCAACAACGAAAGTGATAACAATAATATAAATCTCTTGCATAGAATAATCGTTCCTTGACATACAACATTTGAACCCAAAAAAGTATATTACAAAGATTGAAACTCTTATTGATATAAACTAAGGTTTTGATGTAGAATGGACAGAAATAAACTAAGAACTAAAGACAAAAGGAGAAAATGATCTAAACTAGAATTTCTAAACTAAAGAGAAATGTAAGAAGAGAATTGTGTGAAGAGATGTTGTGTGTGATGGATGATGAGAAGAGTGGCTGGAGCACCCTTTATATAGCATTACGGTTTCGTGGGGAAGGGGTCGAGCATTGAACATATAGGACAAAAGAAGGAAGTTGAAGCAATTTGCTCGAAGCAGCAGGGATACCCGATCGGGTTCACACTTACCCGATCGGGTAAGTTGTCATCTGGGTCCTTTGACTCTCGTTTCATCTCCCCTTGCATATGACTTGACCTCCAACATCCCCCTTGACCTCTTGAGTCGGGTTTGTTGATAGGGTTTGATGTAAAGCGATGAATTCTTCGCCTAACCGATTGATCTTCCGACAACTGCGACATCGTCTATACTTCTTCTTTCTTCTGAATTAGTGAACCTTCTTGAAATGCCTTTGACTTGATCAAGCTTGCTTCTTAAATCGTCGGGTTCTAGGCAAATGCTCGGAAATATAGAAAAAGGGCGTAAAAACGTCACTTTCCCTACAAAACAGGTTAGAACATAGGAATTCGCCTAGAAGACGATATTAGCTCATAAAATGGCTTAACGAAGCACAAATGATATACAAAACCGAGCTAAAATGGGGGTTAAAATCATACAAATATTCACTTATCAATAAGTATTATGATCTCGTGAGTTTTCTCTAGTATTGTGCTTAAGTTACCAATTTTTCTTGCCCTTGGCCAGCCACGTAATAAATTAGAGTTTACCTCCCTTATTTGGAACGTTAAGGGAATTTAAAAAAAAGGGGAAAATTACTATAGTTGCGGGTTTGTACAACAAGTTGGGCTCGTTTTAACATAGAATAATATAATAATCGGATAATTTGTATATTTGTAGGACTAAGCTTAGCTTGGATTGGTCATCTCGAGAGGTAAGGACTTTTACCCTTTTAAAATTAAAGAAGAGCATGTTCGGTTTGGCATTTGAAGATGTTTTCTATACAATTTCTGTAACGAGTAATTTCAATGGTACTTGTGATTATGTTTTATATGTGACCATGGGTTATACGTTTGAATTATCTTTGGCGTAAATTATTTCTTGAAATTTTGGTAGACTCTGGGAGTTCTACTGGTCTAGAGGATTTTTAAGGTGCGTCTGAGACGTCCCTGAGATTACGTCCCAAAAACTGAGCTCTTTGCCAGAGCTTCATTAGGTGGGGATTGACCGGCCCCCACTCCCTAGGGAGTTAGACCTTCTCCTTTGGAAGCCTCATCCTACTGACTGTCCAAATGTGAGAGGTGCGCACTAATATGAGTCTAACTAAGCACTGGTGATACCTCTAGACCGTGGCAAGGGTAGGACCTTGGCACACAAATGATTAAAATGTAGATTTGTTAGTTTTAGCTTTGGTTATTGATTTTACCTTGCTCAAGATTTGGAAATTTAGCCTGGCAAATTTCTCAAGGGAGAGGTAATAATCCCGGTTGAGAAGCCGGAATTTCAAGGAAGCTACCTTAAAGTTTCGATGTTTGACAATTTTTAGGGAGCTCAAAAACTCCCAAGTGAGGCGGGTGGGGAAGGTCTTTTCATGGATGTCGTACATCCTTTTCATACCCACCCCGATAAAAATATCAAAGGTAATCTTGTCTAACCCAAAAGCTCGCATAGAGGCACGATGAATGAAACGAATGTTATGGAGGGGGCGATTTTTTAACAAAATGAATTTACCTTTTTGAGGTACTCGAAACCAGAAAGTCGGGGTCGGTACCCATGTCGTTGGCCGCTTGCGCCACCAATTCTGCTTGGGCACTAGCTAGCTCCCCACTCCTCGCTCTCTTTCTTGTCGTTGTCATGGCTAATAAGATCAAGGGTTAAGACTTGAGGTGAGTAGTGAAGGTAAGAGGGGAGTTGGGGTGATTTTTGGAGGATTTAGTAAGAGGAAATTTTAGAGGGAGAAGTGGAAATTTAAGAAAATGAAATAGAGTAGAAGGAAAAGAGGGGAATGATGGCTTTATTCACGGTTCAGGGGGTCCCAGCGTATCATGGGACCAGGTACCCGGCTGGGACTTCTTGACTTAAAATTCTTTGGTTTTTTTTGTTTTTACATCAGGGGCTCCCAGCCCGATAGCCACCCGTCTAGAGCTCCCTTCCTTTCCTCTGTACCTCTTTTTTTCTCCAATGCTGCTGCTCTCAGCCGATCAGCCTGACTGACTGGGAGTCCTCTCCTCTCCAAATTTTTCTTCTCCCAGCCGGCGGACCGGCTGCCGGCCGACCAGCTGGGACTCCTCTCCTCCGTATTAATCAAACTTTTCTACATATGGGGTGGTCCCAGCCGGCTAGCCGGCTGCCGGCCTACCGTCTCACACCCCCACATTCACCTTTCCTAAAAAAATGCAACATTTTGAATCAGGGAGTTCCAGGCGGTGGGGGTGACCGGCCGCCGGCCACCCGGCTGAGGCTACTTCCTTCTTGTTTTCAACAATTCCTCTTATTTTCAACATTTCTCCTCTAGACCGACTTCTGACTTCCTTACTTAGCCCCGAAATTCGATTTTTCCGCTTTCTAACCGACTCACCTAGTGACGAAGGCTACGTAAAGGAGGGCCCCACTTTACTCACAACACAAACTTCCAATAAAATAAGGCGATCCCATCACCGAATCCAAATTGCACAAGTTGAAGCATAAATCCAAATGTAACTAAGTTCTAATCTAAAATTCATGTAATATTTACAAAAACGGTGGTGGTTGTTTGGGAGCTGCACCAAACCCGAGTTTTGGTTTTAAGGCCTACTCATCCCCCAAGAGAGGGGGGTCTTCATGATCCACTTCATAGTAGTATTTGACCCGTTGGCCATTGACCTTAAAGCATTCACCCGCTTTGTTCTTCAATTCATATAAGCCATATGGGTAGACACTAGACAGTTACCACTTCAAAGGGTCCCGACCAACGAGACCTCAACTTTCTTCGAAACAATTGGAATCTTGAGTTGAACAATAAGACCTTGTCTCCAACATTGATCTCCTTCCTTACGATCTTTGAATCGTGCCATTGCTTGGTTCTTTCTTTGTAAAGTTTTGCATTCTCATAAGCATCCATTCGAAGCTCATCAAGCTCATTCATTTACAAGAATCATTTATCACCCGCGAGGTCCATGTTGTAATTAAGCTCCTTCAAAGCCCACCTAGCTCTATGCTCCAACTTCAAGGGTAATTGACATCATTTCCCAAAGACCACCCGGTAGGGCGTGGTGCCTAGGGGAGTCTTGTTGGCGGTCCTCAAAGCCCATAGCACGTCATTGAGCTTCGTGCTCCAATCTTTCCTTGACTTTGTCACTACATTCTCTAGAAATGCTATGATTTGTCGGTTGGACACATCCACTTGCCCATTTGTTTGAGGATGATAGGCAATTGCGACCTTGTGTCTATCTCCATCTTTCTTAAGTAGAGCATAGATGGTGCGGTTAATGAAATGGGAACCTCCATCACTAATCACGGCTCTTAGGACAACGAACCTTGGGTAAATATAGTCTTTGAATAGCTTGGTCGCCACTTATGAGTCATTGGTGGGAGCGGCAATAGCTTCTATCCCCTTGGACACGTAATCTACCGCAACCAAAATGTATTGGTTGCTAAAGGAGGTAGGAAATGGTCCCATAAAATCTACTCCCGAAACATCAAACAATTCGACTTCCAAGATGTTATTCAAGGGCATCTCATCTCTTCTTCCAATGTTACCTCTCCTTTGACAAGAGTCACAAGAGTGAATAAAGGCATTAGCATCCTTGAATAGAGATGGCCAATAAAACCCACAATGAAGGACCCGAGCTTGAGTTCTTGAGGTAGATAAGTGGCTTCCATAAGTGGTAGAATGACAAGCTTGTAGGATCGCTCGTCCTTCCTCATGTGTGACACATCTTCGGTAGATTCCATCATTGCATCTTCTATAAAGAAAAGGGTCCTCCCAAACATACCTCTTGGACTCATACCTATGTTTCGTCCTAGCTTGGTGGTTGAAGTCCCCCGGGATGAAGTTGTAGAATAAGAAGTTTGCGATGTCCGCATAACAAGGGTCGGTAGTGAGCATCGCCAAAAGAGTCTCATCGGGCAACCACTCATTAATGGGGACTCCATCATCTACATCTCCTCTATCATCTTGGGGATATATATATATATATATATATATATATGTTTCAAGAGAGGGGAGTGTAGATACAAGAGGGGATATATATATATATATATATATATATATGTTTCAAGAGAGGGGAGTGTAGATACAAAAGCGGATATATATATATGTTTCAAGAGAGGGGAGTGTAGATACCTCAGTTCTACACCTTCCGCCAACCACCCAGTGATGATTGGGCCGCATGTTTGGTACGCAAAACGATTTATGACAATTCGTAAGTTTATCATCAAGTGATAGCTCAAATACTTGTGTCTACCCCTTGGTCTTCATCTACGCACAGATACGGTCGTTTTGACAGTCATTAGAGTTCATTTGGAGTCCAGGTCGAAAACCGCTTCATTTTCTAGAAACCGTTTTAAAATGCCGAGTCGAAACGCTCTAGAATATTCGGGATATTTTATTAAATCTTCAATTTCTATCTTTTTGATAAAATATATCTCGTATCTTTTGAAAAGGAAGTATAGACAAGGACAGCCATTTTGGCCTAGACAAGGACTGCCATGTCCTTGTCAAGGCTGCCATGTCCTTGTCTTGGGCTTAACAAGTCCTTGTCATGGCTTGCCAAGGTCTTCTTGTGATCTAGCCAAGGTAGCTGGCATGTCTTTGTCGTGGCCAAGAATAGGTGCAGCTGTAACATTGAAAGAAAGAGCAACAATCCAAAACAGGACCACTAGAGGTCACTTTCCATGTTCAGAAATTGTTTGCTGCATTCATCAGGCCAAAGTCTTCTTATTTTCAAACCAAGCTTGTCATTCCTCCTTTCCATGACTTAGGAATGTTTTAGGATCAATAGCCATTTGTGGACGTGCCATTTAAGCCAATTAAAATGGATAGGAAGGCCCTTGATGCACACAAATGCAAAACAGACAATTGCACAACATTCTGGATTCTGGCCTGACTTGCAGCTTGAATATCTCATGACTTAGGATGAATTAGAATGACCATGATAGCTCATATTAAAGCTAGAGATGTTATATTTCATGTCAAAAAAGAATCAACCCCAAATGATGTCTTGAATTCGAGATACAGAGGTTTGAGTACAAGCAGGTCACTTGCATTTTGTTCAGCAGCATTCCAGAATACAGGGGCATCTTGCGGATGCTCTCATTTTCTGCACAGATAGAATTAGGAGACCCATGAGTATCCAAATGGAAGATATATTAGTTAGCTCCCTAATCCATTTGGAATCATCCAAAAATAGTTCCTGGAACTTCAGTTATAAGCCTTTGAGTAAGTACAGGTCAAGAGTGAATCCTCATCAGACTTCCTGTGCAGCAGCATGAACTTTGAAAATTCATATCTCCCAGCTCATATGGAATAAAAATGTTCATGATAATTCAAATGAAAGCTAATGAAGTTATCTTTCATAACCAAAAGGAATGAACCAAAAATATCCAGCCAATGTTGAGTTATTCAGCCTTGAGTGTCGACAGGTCATTTATGAAAAGCTGAGGAGCATCCATGCATGACAGTCTTTGAAGCTCGATTGTGAACAATGTACTCAATGAATGTTGTTGATTCAAAAACCATGTGAAAGAAGACTCATTCACGATTTCAAAAATATAAAGAACACAAAAAGTGACCAAGTAAAGTGCAAGATATGATCATTTAAACTTGGCCCAATTCTACTGGGATTTTCAAAACAATTCGTATTTATTTCGCTGCAAACTCCCTTTGTTCAAAAAAGTTTGTCCTCAAACTTTCGGGTTTAAAAACATGGTACCACAAAAGACGATTTCAAAAACGAGAACACCCATGGAACAAGTAGTGTAGATGTTAAAGAGGACAACAACAAGAGCCCATTCGATTCCAGCAATTAGCTAAGACCGAACCCCCTTGTTAGCCAACTCGATCCAAGCACACGCAAGTGCTAGAATCAAAGCCAACACCCACAAACCAAGCAACGCACAGGCTTGTGGTGTCACACCCTAGACCACCAACGAACCACCAATGCCCAAGACCGTCTTGGCTTAAGAAAACGCAAGAGCCTGGGCTCTGATACCATTTGCACTAAAACAAGACCCAAAGGGGCTGATTTCAGGCCAAGAAAGATGCCCGACAGCCACCACTCGAGCATGGCTCAAGTGACACAAACCTAAGCTAAATGACACCTAAAACCGGGCTAGGGATAGGACGGTCCCGGAAACCGCTTTGCACAACCAAGTGCAACCAAGACTCAACGAATCAACAACAAATTAAACTCGACTCGAGTAGTTGTTCATCTCATTTGAGGGGCTGTTTTGGAGGGCTTATTTTGTGGGTTTAATACAATGGGAGGTAGATGGATATGACTTAGACTAGATTACATAGCAGGTCTAAGCCTAGGAGTAGTTTCGCCCAAGAACACGAAGCATGGACTCAACTCCGCTCCAAAGCACGTAGCAAATGGAGGTTCTCTCGCACTAAGCAAAGATGACAAATGCCCAAGCACAAAGCAAAGGACACAAGGGTTTCAAAACCTCTAAAAATTCATTTCATAATCTCAATATTACAAAGGGGGTTTGAGCTCCTTATATAGATGCTCATATTGCATCTTGGCCCTTAAACAAAAAACAAGATCCTAAGGCTACAAATTAGAGTACAAAAGGACAATGTAATAAAAGCAATACAAAGAGAGGACAACAAAAACTAGCATACAACAGTCCAATGAACTGTCACAAACCGAGACAGCCATTTTGGCCTAGACAAGGACTGCCATGTCCTTGTCAAGGCTGCCATGTCCTTGTCTTGGGCTTAACAAGTCCTTGTCATGGCTTGCCAAGGTATTCTTGTGATCTAGCCAAGGTAGCTGGCATGTCTTTGTCGTGGCCAAGAATAGGTGCAGCTGTAACATTGAAAGAAAGAGCAACAATCCAAAACAGGACCACTAGAGGTCACTTTCAATGTTCAGAAATTGTTTGTTGCATTCATCAGGCCAAAGTCTTCTTATTTTGAAACCAAGCTTGTCATTCCTCCTTTCCATGACTTAGGAATGTTTTAGGATCAATAGCCATTTGTGGACGTGCCATTTAAGCCAATTAAAATGGATAGGAAGGCCCTTGATGCACACAAATGCAAAACAGACAATTGCATAACATTCTGGATTCTGGCCTGACTTGCAGCTTGAATATCTCATGAATTAGGATGAATTAGAATGACCATGATAGCTCATATTAAAGCTAGAGATGTTAGATTTCATGTCAAAAAAGAATCAACCCCAAATGATGTCTTGAATTCGAGATACAGAGGTTTGAGTACAAGCAGGTCACTTGCATTTTGTTCAGCAGCATTCCAGAATACAAGGGCATTTTGCAGATGCTCTCATTTTATGCACAGATAGAATTAGGAGACCCATGAGTAGCCAAATTGAAGATATATGAGTTAGCTCCCTTATCCATTTGGAATAATCCAAAAATAGTTCTTGGAACTTCAGTTATAAGCCTTTGAGTAAGTACAGGTCAAGAGTGAATCCTCATCAGACTTCCTGTGCAGCAGCATGAACTTTGAAAATTCTCATCTCCAAGCTCAGATGGAATAAAAATGCTCATGATGATTCAAATGAAAGCTAATGAAGTTAGCTTTCATAACCAAAAGTAATGAACGATAAATATCCAGCCAATGTTGAGTTATTCAGCCTTGAGTGTCGACAGGTTATTTATGAAAAGCTGAGGAGCATCCATGCATGACAGTCTTTGAAGCTCGATTGTGAACAATGAACTCAATGAATGTTGTTGATTCAAAAGCCATGTGAAAGAAGACTCATTCACGATTTCAAAAATATAAAGAACACAAAAAGTGACCAAATAAAGTGCAAGATATGATCATTTAAACTTGGCCCAATTCTACTGGGATTTTCAAAACAATTCGTATTTATTTCGCTGCAGTTATTGATACAAATTGTAGTGTAATTAATATGTTAAATTACTTCTGATCGAGTTGTAGGTCAGTAATTAATCGTAAATATACCAAATAATGTTAACTGCCTGCGATTCTGACTCAAGAACAGACGCAATGAGCTATGCGCCTCTTTCAGAGGACGCAGCTGTTGTTGAGCTTGTTTTGGGTTGACTTCTACCCCTGAACTTCCGTTCTCGCTTAAACGTAAATTTAATTAAGTAATTAACTAACTATTAGTCGTAATATCGCGCCTAATCTGTCTTTTAGTTTTCAAATCTTTTCTTTTTCTTCAAATCTCCGTTTTGAATATATTTCTAACGTAGATCCCGTAATCCGTTGTAATCTTATTTAGTCATTGTAACTGTATGATTTTGCTTCTCTCTCGTGTGTAATTAATTATAGTTCCCAATTTTGACATAATTAAGTGCTAATTACATGTTCACCGACATAGTCTAATTCACATGATAGGATTAAAATGTTGAAGGTTGGATTGCATACATATAATCGATAACATGTTAAGTAGAACGATTTCCCTAATCATTAGTAGACGCCGCTATCGAGGCGGGCGGGATTAGGTGTCACACCCTCAAATTTGCGGAAAGAAAAAAAATAATTTAAATAAATAAAAGATGAGAATACGTTTCTAATAGGTTCACTTTAGTGAAAATCGGTAAATTTTAAAACCGGAACCTACTATTAAATATATTCATCATAACAAAGGTGTCTTAAACAAACAAGGTTCATAACAAAAGAAATAATATTATACATAAGAAATATCTAAAACGGGAGACATGTTTCCCGTATAAATACGGAAATAAAAGAGTGTATAATAATATACAATCCTAAGAACCGAATATAGGTCCAAGGTAATACTTCACTCGCTAGCTCGTCAATGTACCCAAGTATGCATCACAAACCTGCCAACCGCATTAAATATAAACACAGAAGCCACAGTCAGTGGGGAGTAACTCCGAGTTCTCCCGGCCACGAAATGTCGAGTTTAATAAAACATGAATAACATAAAAGAGATGTACATGGAAAATACAAAACCTTAACATATACGATATGCTCTTCATGTTATGAAACAAATAACTATCATATAACCTATCATATGAAGGCTAAGCTACTCATGCAAGCTATCATGTGAATCAGTTAACACCCGGTAATCCAAACTCTATCAACCTTAGCCGGCTTGCATCTCACCTTCTAAGATTCATAGAATCATCAAACATGAAAGACCAATACGTCTATAAACAGGCATAAGTTCCTAGTACTGTCAATAGAAGACTTCTGTAACTCGAGTCTATACCACGAGGTAGGATATACTTATATATTTTAGCTCAGCGGTTACCTTTAAAACATGGCCAAAATACAAAGCACACATCTAGGCTCAGCGGTTACCTTTAAAACATGGCCCAGATCCAAAGCACATATCTTAGCTCAGAGGTTACCCTAATAACATGGCCAAGATACAACTCTACCCTAAACCTAGACTGCGCAGACCTAGAGAAATGCGAAGATCCATCGCACCCAAGACTCATGATACAACCACATGAGTACCCTAAGGAGATCCACCAAAGGGTTGGCTAGTACTAAAGCTGGCTCCATTCCCCAAAGTGGAAGCAATGGCAGCCATGCCCCAACTTGGAGATCCACCAAGCCGGGACACAAAAGCTATTAACCATGAACTATATACTCGTTAAAGATAGTAAGGCCTATCAATGTCATGGTCCAAGATACTCATTTAGAATTAGAATGGTCAAGACGCCATATACTCATAATTCTCTATGGGTACTTAGCCAACACGACACATATCACACAATCCAACAGTCACGGGAAAAACTTCCTATTATGTGACTAATTGCATATAAATCATATTCAAATATCATATCGCCTCATATCTACTAACGCTCATTCATTCATTCATTAAATAAAACCTTACCTGAAGACAAATCCCCGACCCGAGTCCCGCGACGGGTCATCAGTCAAAACGGGGCTGACTAGATCGTAGTTTGACCAAACCCTATTGGTCAAACCAGCTAGAAACAGAGTCTTAGCCATCGAGGCTGGAACATAAGAATATCACATTCATTTCATGCTATTCCATTCAATTTCTAACATGTGAATTATTAATTCATACGAAAACCCGCTTGACTTACATGATATCATATTAAACTAACATCTCGTATTATAATTTCTAACAGGTGAGAAATAATAATATAATGAAAAGCTTCTAATTAAATAATTTACTTATTAAAATTTCTCACTTGCTAAATATTACAAAACACGATAAAATAACAATACTCTAAAACCGTCACAAGTCCAAGGGGACCCACGGTTCATTTATGACCGGTTTTGGTCATCTTTTCTAAAAACTGTTTCTTAATATTTCCCGCATGCTTAACATATTTAAAACCCGTCAAAACAACAACAAAACAATCAAGTATCGACAAAAACTCAAAGACCAAAACACGGACCAACCAGACCGGGCTGGACCGGGTCTGAACCGGCCTGAACCGGCCTGGTTTGGCCCGGTTTTCCAGCCACCGAAACAGCCACCCTACGGCCACCACCAACATCACTCTAAATTATTTCTAACATGTTTTAATTAACAACATCCATTTTAAACAACCAATTCATCCATCATGCATACAAAAATCATGATTATGAACAATTCATCAAATATGTCAAGAACACTAAACATGTTAAAAATTCATACAACATAATAATAACCACTACTTAGCATGTTACTAACTAAAAATCATAAGTAACAATAATATAAACTAAAACAAAAGCTATGTAACATTAATTCGTCGAGTAACTCGGAATTGTTACCTTAGCTAGCAAAATCAATTAACACCAAAATAAGAAGTAAAGAAAAACCCGTCTACTAATCTTCCCCTAATATATACGAGTCACCAAACTCGTCTTCAAAATCTTCCCCTATAAGAAATGACAAGAAAAACATTATTAGAATTAAAACTTGATTTTCCATAATTAAAGTGTTGAAAACGATTTTGTCGGAATTGAAAATAAACCGTACTTGAAGATGGAGAGCGAAGAGGAGATTCTAGAAATATAAGTTAGGACGGATTTGGATAAGAAATGAAGGTTTTATGACGATTTTGCTCAAGAACGACGAAGAACGACGAAGAACGATGAAGAACGATTAAAGAAAGTGTTAATTAGATCTTAATTTGATTTATTGTAAAATGAAAAGGTAGTTAGTGGGTAAGTGTGGTGAGTGAGCCGTGTACATATAGAGAAAATATGGAGTCGGGTTTTGAAATGGTTGTTACGGAATTGACTCGGGTTTTATAATTATATTACGGTAATTGATTAGATATAATTAGATATTAAGTTAATTAAACCAAATATCTAGATATTATGTTATTGTAATCAAAAGAAAGAAAATATCAAGTCCTATGAGAGGGTGAGAGAGCCGTGTGACATGAGAAGAATCGGGTCTGTTTTTGAAGCGATTTGCGGAGTTTAAGTTGACGGATCGATAAAGTAACAAATATGTTAGATATTTGTATTAGTTTAATCGAAAGAATGAAAATATCTAAAGTGAGTGGGAAAAGATGACATGGGGCGTGTGACTCATGCCAAAGTCGAGTTTCGGGTTTGTTTCGGGATTTAAGATGACTCGGGAATAGTTAAATGACGTTCGGGTTAAACCGTAAAACCTTCTCTTTAATTCCGAATAAATTCAAAATAAGTATATTAAATTATCATAAATTCAAATAAATCTAAATAAAAATAAATTAAATTTCTTATTTTTCAAATATAATTTCGGTCTTTAAATTTACGAGATGAGTCGGGAAAAGTCAACGAAACTCAAAGTCGACTTAAAAGTCAAGAAAAGTCAAAGATGACTTAAAAGTCAAGAAAAGTAAATGACGACTTAAAAAGTCAAGAAAAGTCAATGACGACTTAAAAAGTCAAGAAAAGTCAAAGACGACTTGAAAGTCAAGAAAAGTCAAAGATGACTTAAAACGGGATTCTCATGGAATCTCGCGGAAATTCAAAATACGAACCCAGAAATTCCAAATTCGACTCGAAACAATAAATTCTAAATTAAAACTTAAATCTGCTGAAAAGTATCCGTAAAATATTTTTCCTAGAAAAATAGGGTACTTTTTGGGTTGTTACAATCACCCCTCCTTTTAAAAAGTTTCGTCCTCGAAACTTAGAAGAAGGAATGTGCCATATATATAGGTCTATTTCAAAACTTTTAAAAATATATTTGTTATAAAATACAGGGTCTTATCAATGAGGCGGACGGTTCTCATCTGCAGTTTAAGAACCTCGACGTCCCAAGTCAAAGACTCAAAAGATACATTTTCGCATCAATAAATGAGAAAACTAGTTATCGAACGTCTCCAATAACGAGTCTCAACACTCCTTGACGGTAAAACTACTTGAAATCATTAAAATATTTACAAAAGCTTTTAGTTCAAAAATTTCATAGTAAAGGTAATAACTCTACTATCTATGCCCAAAATTTCTAACTAAAGCTTTTAGTAATCTACCTATAAGAAATGATATTCGATAGAATGAACGGAATATTCGAAAGAATAAATCGAATAAAAAGAGGGAAGAAAGAAAGATATTAGCCGGAAAAGTAGATCCGTTTATTGATATAGGAATGTCCGAATGAAGATAAGAGCATGAAAACACATCTCTGGACGGTAAAGATATAGGAGTACTTTCTCCAACTGAAGATTTGAGAGGTAATTTATCGGATAGTCTCATTGAACTAAAGGACAAAGAAGTTCCAGTATAAATTAAACACGGTATTTCTTAAATTGAAAACATACCAGTCACAATGTCTGGTTGAGCATCGGCCTCAGCGCGGCTCATGATGAAAATTCGACCCTTCGGTCTCCCAGAAATAGCTGGTGTAGAAGCTATCTTCTTCCTATCAGGACATACATTAGCCTGGTGTCCCGGTTTCTGACAAGCATAGCACACAATTGGCTGGTTGAAATAGCCCATACCGGGATGCCTAGGCATCTTGCACCTAAAACAGATACGACCCTGAAGATCGTTGTTGTTGCTCGGGACGAATGGACTGTTACTTCGAGTTGCTTGTCCCCTCTGAAAATTCCTCCTCTTGTTTGAGAAAGAGGAGGAAAAGGAAGATCGAGACGTAGGATATAATGGTCTCTTGCCATAAGAATTAGGAACAACATACGAGGAACGAGCCTCGTCGGCAATCTCCCAAATAGAACTCTCTGCCCAAATGGCATCATTGTAGATAGAGACAAAAGAAGTAGCACTCCTACTGATCTTGCCCTTCACCGGAGGAGAAAGCTTTTCTAGGTAAAAGAAGGCCTTGTCTTCCTCCCTTGAAATAAGCCGAGTGGCATAATGAGCCAACTCGTTGAACTTGGTTGTGAACTTATGAACTGAGAGAACTCCTTGTTTGAAGTCCATGAATTCTTTCAGTTTCTGCTGTCTCAATTCATCCGGGTAGAACCTCGCCTCCAATAGTTCACGGAAACGAGTCCACCCAAAATCGGGTTCCAACTTGGAAGTAGGGCCAGTAAGTGACCACCACTGATCTTCTTCCTTCACTAAGAAGTGGGAAGCAAGACGGACTTTATCCGTATCAAGAACCTCATAAAGAGAAAAGTTCTTCTCCATTTCTCGTAACCATTCAGAAAGTTTGACGGGGTCTAAATCACCACCATAGGTTTTGGCTTGGCTCCTAGTTTTGTTGAATGCACCCATGTCCACTCCCTGTCTCTCACGTCCCGTGAGAGGATAGGAATAGGATCAGCTGTTGATTTTGTTGTTGTTGCTGATTTTGAATAATAACATAAGAGCTGCTAAGATCTTGTTGTCAATTCTCGGAGGCCCTCTTGCAGAAAACATAGATAGTACTTACTTTAGGCAGGCCAAAGAACTCCAACATAAATCCTAATCTACCCATCCTACCATTCATCACAAGTTTTAATTATTTATTAAGGTCAAGTTATTT
>JAIUZE010019763.1:0-20314 GCA_022085475.1 Heliosperma pusillum
TTGTTACGTAATGGACTCGCGTTTAATAATTATTTTACGGTAATCGATTAAATATAATTAACGATAAAGTTAATTAAACTAAATATCAAAGATATTATGATATTGTAGTGAAAAAATAATGAAAATATCAAGGCCTAAGAGTGGGTAAGTGTGCCGTGTGGGTTTGTGATTGTCGGGTCTGATTTCGAGCGTTTTGCGTAATTCTCGTTAACTGATCGATAAAGTGAAATAATATCTAGATATTATGATATATTAATCAAAAGTAATGAAAATATCAAGGTCTATTAGAGGAGAGGAAAGGAGAGGAGAGCCGTGTGGTACATGATGAAATCGGGTCTGATTTTTCTCGATTTGCGTAATCTCCGTTGACGGATCGATAAAGTAACAAATATCTAAGATATTTGTATTAGTTTAATCGAAGAATTTAAAATATCTCAAGTGAGTGGAAAACGATACCGTGCGCGTGACTCATGCCAAAGTCTAGTTTCGAATTTGTTACGGGATTTACGATTTACGATGAGTCGGGAATAGTTAAATGACGTTCGGTTAAAACCGTAAACGTTATTCTTTAAATTCCGAATAAATTCAAAATAATTATATTAAATTATGATAAATCTTAATAAATCTAAATAAAAATAAATCAAAAATATATTTTTTTAAATAAAATTTCGGTCTTCATACTTATGAGACGAGTCGGGAAAAGTCAACGGAAGTCAAAGTTGACTGAAAAGTCGAGAAAAGTCGAAGATGACTTAAAAGTCAAGAAAAGTTTAGGACGACTTAAAAGTCAAGAAAAAGTCAATGACGACTTTAAAAAGTCAAGGAAAAGTCAAAGACGACTAAAAACGGTCTTTTCATGAAATCTCTCAGAAATTCCAAATGCGAACGCGGAATTTCAAAATAATACTTGGAACAAAAATTCCTATTTTAAAAACTTAAGTTCTACTGAAAAGTGTTAGTAAATATTTTTACTAGAAAAATCGGGTATTTTTCGGGTTGTTACAAAGAATAGGCTCCTCAACCTCCTTGTTTGTTGTTATCACATCATCATTTTTCTCAACAACAACTTGCTCACTTGAAGAGCACTCTTCCTCCTTATCATCCAATTCAACAACCTCAATTTCAATTGGCCCATCATCTTTCAGTTTGTCTCCCTCTCCATTTTCATCTTCAATTGGCATTCTTGGCCCCTCATAACTCTTTCCACACCTCAAATGTATGGCATTGGCGGTTTCATTTCTAGGTGGGTTACCTTGAGGGGGTAATTGACCCTTTCCCCTAGAGGAACTCCCCGAGTCTATTTGAGTCACTTGAGTTTCAAGCATTTTATTGTGGGCAAGGATGTTATTGATGATAATATCTTTGGCTTGGTTATCTTTTTGCAATTGGAGAATCGCTTTGTGAATGTCCAAGTTTGGATCCCCAACTTGTGGTTGCATGGGAGGTTGATTTTGTGGTGGTGGGTTGTATTGATTTTGGTTGTATTGTGGTTGATTGTAGGAAGGTTGGTTTTGATTGTATTGTTGTCTTTGAAAATTTTGTTGATTGTTTCTTATGGGTGGGGCAACGTATGGTTGTGGTTGAGGGTTTTGAACATTTTGGCTTTTGTATGAGAGATTTGGGTGGTTCTTTGTGTTCTCATTGTAGAAGTTGGAGTAAGGGGTTCCTTGCCTATAAGATTGAAAGGCATTTACTTGTTCCACGGATCCTCTACATTCTTGGGGATCATGACCAAATGTTCCACAACATTCACAAACCCCTTGAGGTAAGCTTGGTGCCATCACCATAGCATTCACTTGTTGCATAGGAGGTTGAGTTAATGAACTTTGAGCTTGTTGGAATAGAGCCGTTTGTTGGTCCATTTTGAGGTTCATTGCTTCCATATAAGAGCTAAGTTGAGCTCCAAAATCGGCTCCCATTTGGGTAACGGAGCTCACTTCATGTCTTCCCCTAGGAGTTTGCCTTGGCCTACTAAATTGTGAGTTATGGTCCGCCATCTCCTCTATTCTTGCCCAAGTTTGAGCATCATCTACTTCCGTGAACCTTCCATTTGATCCCATGTTCAAAATTCCTTTAGCATCTTCATAAAGTCCATTCCAAAATTGTTGTACTAAGAACCACTCACTCAAACCATGGTGAGGGCAAGAATGAATAATCTCCTTGAATCGGTCCCAAGCTTCATAGAGTGACTCTTCATCCCTTTGCTTGAACCCGGTTATCTTAGCTCTCAACATATTTGTCTTTTCCGGTGGATAGAACTTTTGATAAAAAGCTAGAGCTAGCTTCTTCCATGAGTCAATACCTAGAGCGACCTTGTCAAGACTCTTCAACCATCGTTTTGCCGCTCCAATAAGAGAGAAAGGAAACAAGACCCATCGGATTTGGTCTTGAGTCACTCCCGTTTGAGAAACGGCATCACAATAATCACAAAAAGTCTCCATGTGTAGATGAGGGTCTTCACTTGGCATACCTCCAAATTGGTTTCTCTCTACCAATTGGATAAAAGCGGTTTTAGCAATGAAATTTCCGGTGAGATTTTGTGGTACGGGGGTGGTGTTTGGAAGAGTATCCTCCGTGGGAATGGAGTGAGATGAGAATTTAGGCATTGTTAGAAGAGTGGGTGGTTGGATATCTTGTGGGATGGTTGGTGGGATTCCAAAAGGATTCACAAATTCCGCAATCGGCACAATATCCTCCCAATTCTCTACACTTGGATGCTCAATATCTATCTCGTTACTTTCCCGAATTTCCCTTTCTTCAATTGAAGGTAAAAGCTCCTCCGTTGTGATAATCGGGTTTGAAGAAGAGCCTCTACTTGCGGTTTTGAAGACTTTGCGAAGTCTCCTAAAGGTCCTTTCGATCTCGGGATCGATTGGAGGTTGATTCTTTGGGGGAGCTCGCCTGGGCATACAAGAAAACTAAATGTAAACGGTGAGAATGCCTTGAGAAACTAGGTTTCTCAAGACAAGAGGCAAAAAACTAAAGCAAACTAAAAACAATCAAATTAAACATACACCGTCCCCGGCAACGGCGCCATTTTGATGTAGTGAAAATAGTTGTGAAGTAGGGATGTCGATCTCAGGGACGGTTGTTGCTTAGAAATGATCTAAAGTCTACTAAAGTCTCTTGCAAGTCACAAGTAATTATGGGTTTTGGGTTTGTTGACTAAACTAAGGTAACAACAATTAAAAACAATTAAAAACGACAAAAGAAGTCTAAGACGAGAAAGATAATCAAGTAAGAATCAATAAAAGGAAGGTCTAGGATTGATGGGTTCAAATGGGTAATTCGGGTTCTAGTGAGTCGGGTTCATAGTTGATGGGTAGTCAAACTTGGGCGCGGTGGATTGAGACTCTCGAACTTACAATCCCTCCCATATACCGAACCAAGCTAGCTCTCGCGTACACACGGTCGATACACCAACTATATGCAAATCCTAACATATTCCGAGGCTATCGATCTTACGGAAATGTACGATAAACATGAATCATGCAAGATTGTCAAACAAGCATTTCATCAAACATATAGTATGCAAAAGTTGGAAGAAAGACAATTAATCAACAATTTAAACCCGACTAACAAAGATTAACCCTCATTAAAACCCATTATCCCCCACTAATCCTAGATAAAACACTACTCACTCATATTCAAAGGGAAATTAACATTCACTAAAGATTGCATAAGGAAATCAACAACAACATTAAACATTTCTAATTAACAATAAGTAGATAACGATAATTGAAATGAAAACTTAATTAAAGACAAGGTTAAGTAGAGAAATTATACCAACTTGGAGAAAGATTAGAACTTTGATATAAATACCAAGATTTCATCACAAATCTTCGAATATAACCCGAGTTCATACACTAAACCAAGTTGAAATCACTAATTAACCGACTAATTAGCTTAATTAAGAAAGATTAATACAAGATTAAATACTAATTATATGAAAGTTTCAGATCTAGGGTTTCGTGCCCTTTAATTACATAAGAGGGTCTATATATAGGTTTACAAAATGAAGGAAAGATGGGCCTCGAGAAGCTTCATGGACTGACAAAGTCACGACCGTGAAATGGGTTTCACGGTCGTGAAAGACGTCTCACGACCGTGAAACTCCATTTCACGGTCGTGAAAGAGTTGGCAGAGCAAGGTCATGTTTCACTGATAAGTCACGACCGTGAAGTTCATTTCACGACCGTGACATAGGTTTCACGACCGTGAAATGGGGTTTCACGGTCGTGAGATCAAACCCACGATTTTCTTCCTTTTTGGCAAAGCATCTCACGACTGTGAGATGCATTTCACGACCGTGAGATGCTCATTCTCCTTCTTCCTTCGCTTGACTTTGTTGTTTCCTTCTCAGTTTCGCTTGCCTTGACTCGGGAGGGCTTTGGCGCGTCGAGTAGGGCCCCCAAGGGTATGTAGGGCCCCCAAGGTGTGCCGTGGGTCCTCCGAATGATTCACCTTCTTCTTTGTTGATCAAAAGTAGGTAGAAATCGCCCCAATTGACGGTTTACCTACAAAAGCACGATAAAAGCGAGAAATATGCTAGAAGAAGGTAAAACACGTAGAAACGCTCCTAGGGAGCGTTAAAGGCAAACAAAACGAGATGAAAAGGGGTGAAAATGTGGGGTGAAATGACACAATATCACAAACCGTCGGCCGGAGATGGCAGTCTTAATTCCAACTCCGGCATGCCTTCATTCATAGCCTACAATACTAGCGTACTGTGTAGTTACTAGTTCAGTAGTTCTTACGTCTGTTTCTTATTAAATAATTTTTGAATAAAATAAATATGGGTGTGTTAGTTTGCTACCCCCACGGCCCCACAACACCAAACCCAATACTCAATCCCTGCCTATCATAAAGTTACCCAAACCTTCATCAATCAGCCGCCGTTTAACCTCCACCATCTCAACCAAGCACACCTACACTGCTTCTGCCAACCACCTCATACTCTCATCACTCAAAACTCCTCACCATGAAACCTTGCCTCCCTGCGCTGCACAACGTCAACCGGCACCGGCCAAAACCCGACCAATCAACTCCACCCTTGCCTTGCTCCTAACACCTCGGCCTCTATTATTATATTAGGAATAAATATCTCTCCCCTCCTCCGTTCTTCACGTTGTTGTGCCTCCGCCGATGTCGCCATTAATTCCCTCCGCGCAAACCGCAACTTTTGTCACTTCTCGATGTCCATTGTTGCTACGGTAACCCTCTGCCATGTTGTTTCGACAACCGCCACCGGTTTAAACTGCCGCTACGTCTCGACATTGCCTTCTCCTTGTCCGCATCAGGTTCGCCCTAGCAACCACCCCTGCCTCACGGGCCGGGTGGTATGACTCCGCTGGTTTCGACCCGCACGGCCAACACTACCGCCACAGGATCGAAGTGCCTCTTGGACGTGTCCCTTGTTTTATTGGTTTAGTCGTATTATTTTTCTTTAATTTTATTTAATTGACCGGTTGAGTATGCTTCGGCCCTCACCGTTTGCTGGTGTCTCACGAGCTGCTTCGGCCCTCGTGCACCATTTGTTTTATTTTTTATAGTCGGTGTTTCACGAGTTTGCTTCGGTCCTCGTGCACCTTGACGTCCAGTTGTTTGTGTCTCACGAGTTGTTTCGACTCTCGTACACAACTAGTTTTATTAGTGTTATTGTGTGGCTATTTCTAATGGTACGATCTCAAGACACGAGCAAGACTCAAGATTCGGTTCAAGTGTCGGTAAAGGTCAACTCGGCTCATCTACATTGGCCTTATCAACTGATTTTCGTCCAGTCAAAGCGTTCGTTTAACTACCGTTTTGACTGAGGGGGTGTATTAGAGTATATTAGAGTATATTAGGAGAATCATTAGATTATATTGTATTAGAGAATATTATGAAATAGATTATCATTAGATAATATATTAGTTAGGATATTATCTTTGGGAATATTCTTGGATTATTCCCTAAGGTGAGTCCACTATATAATGTAACCGTCTCATCAATAATAATCACGTCATTCAGTTATAATCTCCCTTTCATATTCTGACACACAGTTTTACATCCTATAAAATTTTTGATCATTTCCTCACAAGCTTAATAACACTCTTGGTTAACCCAATATATATTTTTTTCTCATAATTGTAAAGTCATGTTGAAATATTTTTCCCTTAATCTTTAATCTTAAATATTTTTCCATGATTTCGTGTCACATTATCAAAATTCAAAATTCATACTCCACACATACTCCATTAAGCGAAAAATACTTAAATTCACTAAATTCATACTCCCTCTGCCCGGTTATTTATCATAAAGACTATAAAATGAGTAAAAGACCATTTGTGATTGTACTTAGTGTGATTGTACTTAGTGGGTGATGACAAATAGACAATAATCTCGTTGGAGATTCAAAGTACTCATAGAAAGCCTTACTAAGATAGAAGGACAAACAAATAAATGAGAAACACTAAATTTGAAATGGTAAACAAATGATCGGAAGAGACACCGTATTTCTTTTGGTACTAGGCCGGAAAGCCTCAAACTCTTTCAATTGCTTCATAAATATTTTAATATAAGTGATTCTTAATTATTTTACTCCTAAAAACCTTTAGTCCGTCATTTGCCCTACGAATATCATTAATGTGTCCCCTTTATGGCTTTAATAATTCTCGAATGACCTAATTATAATCCGTAACTCTCCCATACAACGGTCTCACGCGTTCTTTTTTACAAAATGTGATCACTTTTTGGTAAATAGTGACCACTTTTTGGGGAGTAGTGACCACTTTAGTAAAAAGTCATTTTTTAGTCTAAAAAATGGTCACTATTTATCAAAATATGATTACTGTCAACAGGTTGCACCATAGGAGGAGCATGAATTATAATTGATAAAGACCGTTACAGTTCACAGTAGGTAGACTGTAGACCTTGGGAAATAGAACGAGTATATTAGTAAAAATAATATTGCCTAACAAGTCTAATAATAATATTACTAATTACTAATATTCTCTAATAATTAGGGGGCGTGATTTAACAATCTGGTGACGGTGTAAACAAAATTTCTTGTTTGTTCTACAAAACTTTCTTGCGCAATGAGTTGCTGGAGACTAAAAATCGACAATAGGGTATTTTTTTACCAGATTGCTACAATGTTGAACTGAGTACATATTCAGTAATCAACATATTTGTATTTCACGTTATTATTTGTGATCGTTCGAGGACTCATTCTCATTCAAAATTGAGAATAAGTCGAAAGACAAAAGTTCATATAAAAAACAGCCCAATAAGATTCATGTATCTTTTTCATCCATAAAAGAAACAGACCAGTAAATCTTAACCTGGCGTCAGTTAACCTATAAATTGCGTAAATAAAATAGTTGATGTAATTTTCTAGTAACTTTCCAGTAGACGAAGTCCTTTACAATTCACATCCTTCTATGCATAAATAATTACAAGTATGCAATTAGAGGCTGCGAAATCAAACAAAGTTTAAGCTAAGTCATACTCTACGAGTACTATATAAGGTAACTCAAAGATTAACACATCAAAGCCAAACACAATAAACAACAATAATATTCTTAACAAATCCAAATAATATGGGAATATTAAGAGTTGTCTTCCTATTGTCACTCCTGGTTGTTTTTACCATATCATCAGCGACAACAGTCGTCGATTTTTGCGTAGCGGATTTTCAATATCCAAAGGGTCCAGCAGGATATTCATGTAAGAACCCAGAAAATTTAACAGTTGACGACTTTGTTTTCTCTGGTTTAAGCGTTCCAGGGGACACGTCTACCAGCGTCTTTAATGTTGCGGCAACATTTGCTGTTGACGCAACATTCCCGGCATTAAACGGGTTAGGGCTTTCAATGACCAGACTTGACATTGGTGTGGGTGGGGTTGTCCCAATTCATACACACCGAGTTTCTGAAATGATTTTGGTTATCGACGGTCCAATTATTGCCGGGTTTATTGACTCAAATGGTATAGCATACTATAAAAAGCTATATCCGGGTGACATTATGATATTTCCACAAAGTATGTTACATTTTCAAGTAAATGTGGGTGATAAACCTGCTCTTGCTTTTGTAAGTTTAAACAGCCCTAACCCTGGCTTCCAATTTACAACCTTTTCTATGTTTGGTAATGATTTACCAAGTGAAATTATTGAGAAGATCAGTTTGTTGGATGCTACTGAAGTCAAGAGGATGAAGGAAATCTTTGGTGGTACTTCTTAACAGAATTCTAAGTAATACATATTATGTATATGTATATGTATATAAGATGAGTGTTATATATTGTTACTTGTATGAAGTGTATTTATCATGCCGTTTACTGTGTAAAAATAAAGGCATTTGTTTTTGATGTGGATTTTCAATTGTAATCTATGAATCTATCACAGTGTTGGGGCATGCATGGTTCTTTGTTTTTATTTGTTTTAACGATAGTTGTTTTAGGAAGAAGACTGTCTTGCTCACTAGAAAAACCTGGTCTTTTACTTGTAATTTAGGCACCTTGCTAATCTATTTCACTAAATTGACAATGAACATTACAAGATCTACAATAATATTTACTTGAATAGTTATCTATCAAAAGTCACATTTAATAATACAAGACTTAAAAATATTACGATTGTGATAACCACTATACGGTCTTAGCTTGTGAATAGTTGTCCTGTTTTTATTATGAAGGTTTTCTATCAGTAACTGAATCACCCAATGAGACTATTATCCACCTGTTATCTACCAAGTGAATCCACAAATATAATGCCCCCCACTATTTCATTGGTATTTGTGCAAACATTAAAGGACAACAATTGACCGGAACGGAGTGGAGTATAATTTATTAAGATTGCTTATAAAATCGTATTTACCTTTACTTTAGTGGTTAATTCCATTTTTTAACTTGGTTGAGTTAAAACTACTTTAAATTAACGTAATTATAGTAGAGAATCAGTAACATCCCAAATT
This sequence comes from Heliosperma pusillum, assembly GCA_022085475.1. NCBI lineage: Eukaryota > Viridiplantae > Streptophyta > Magnoliopsida > Caryophyllales > Caryophyllaceae > Heliosperma > Heliosperma pusillum. The sequence continues at coordinate 8,955 of JAIUZE010019763.1, forward strand.
TTGAAAACATAATAATAAACACTAATATATGAAACAACGGAAGATAAATTACATATACGAGTCATTAACTGATTAAACTAGTTTTAACCCCGTGCAAAACTGCACGGGGTGTTTTTATGAAAAATAGTAAAGATATTATTAACAAAATATACATAATCTAATTGGGTCAAATTTATGAAATTAGTCAATATATTTTACAAACAATAATTCTTGGTCAAAGTTCAGGCATGAATATTCACGTCCAAGTCTGGTATTAGACGGGTTTTTATGCCTGGTCCAAATTTTAGCGTTTTTTTATAGTAAATTTTAATATAGAAGTTTCGTTGATAAATTAATTTTTCAAATCATTGTCGTTATTCGTTATAATTTATATTTGTTGAATTTATTTTTTTGTTTAATTTGTAATATCTTCAATTTATTTTTTGGTAATCTATTGTGATTTTCATTTAAAATAGTAAAAAAAATTAGATAGAAAGTAGTCCCGCCGTCTAAATTATTTGTGTATATTTTATTACAATATCTAAGATAAAGTTTTAAAAAATGACTAAGGCGGATGTAATCAGATTTAAAAGTTAAGACTAAAGTTGGGAAAGTAGGAAACATTTCAACGACGCATAGTTTTTTGTTTACGTTTTATTAAAAAATCTGCAAATATTTTCAATCGGTCTTTCGAGTTTGAGTTTATTTGGGTCAAAATAAATAGTGAAAAAAAAATGATACACATGAAAAAAATAAAGTAATAGAGGTAAAGAAGTGGGGTCTACTACTTTGTTGTGATGAGGTGACTTAATGTGGCTTAATGTGGCTTAATGTGGAGGCTTTAAATGTTTGTGTTTTAATATATAGGGGATTGATTCAACTTATTACATAAGTTTTGAACATGATTATAACTTAGTCAAATTACAACATAACAATGATACATAAGAAAGTAGCAAGGTAATCCGTCTTCAAAATTAAACCCAAGCCCACGGAACGGAATAAGGTGGTCTTCTAACTCAATTTGTTTTTAAAATCAGTAAATAAGTATTTTTTTTTTTTTTTTTTGGCAGCAGTAACAATTCATAACCTATTACACTTCCAGCGCACTCTTTCCTAGCATATGCGCCAGAACATTTAGAGTACGCGGGATAAAGCTTATACTAATACAGTGAAAATTGGGGAGCATATATATTATATCCTTAATAATACCCCTAGTTTTTTGCTGATGCTTAGCGGCTCCTGCAATCTAAAGAAGAATTTGAAGGCAGTCCGAGGACACATGCAAATGTGATATCTGCATACGAGTAGCCCATAAAATAACTGCTCTGATTCCCATAGCTTCAGCTTGAATTGCACTTTCCGCAAACATTTTCTCTGCATGACGAAAAACTATTTGACCATCTGCATTATATAAGACCCAACCCATTGACGCTTTGGTAATGTCCTTCCAGCTTGCATCCACCTTTATACGATAAGTATCACAACCAACAGTTTCCCCAATTAAAAACAAAGGGTAGAAGTTCCTAATTCTCTCGCATATCATCTGGGACCCATTCACATCAGAACCAATAGAACAATCATTCATAGCCAATCCTTGTCTCCATGCCATAGTAGCTTCATCCATTGCCTTATTTTGCAAAAGGTAATAAAATTTAGCCGAAAAGGTTATTTTTTCAAATATAATCTTATTGCGAACACACCAAATACTCCAGATAATAGAGAGAAAAGAGATTAAGGGTGTGGCATCATCTTTGATAGAAGATAAATAATTGCACCAATTGATAACCCAATCTTCTATGGCAACATACTCACAGTTTTCTGCCGATATCCCAATGACAGAGGACGACCATAGTCTTTTGATTACTTCACAATTCCTGAAGAGATGAGCAGCAGTCTCTATATTTTCCTGGATATTACACATTGAGCAGTGAGTCTCCATTGTTATTTGTCTTTTTCGAAATCCGTCGCTTACTGCAATAGATCCCGTCAATATTTTCCAAATTAAAACTTTCCAATTTTGAGGTATCGGTAGATGCCAAAGTTTTCTCTTACAAAAGAGCTTTGTAGTAGAAGATACTCGTGTTTTATCTTTTTCAGATCCGTGCTTTTCGAAGTACTGCTTAAAGGCCCATGCATATCCACTTTTAACCGAGTACTGCCCAGTGTCAGAGGGTATCCAGTAAATATAATCTTTTTCGACTGATACACAAATAGGCATGGCACAAATTTTATTAGCCCAAAATTCATTAAACAGTTCTCTCACTAGCTCCTCGTTCCATAAAGATGACGGTAGAATAAGGTCTTTAATCCTCAAACCAGTCAATGAAGTAGGTGGAGGAAAACCAAAACTTGTAATATTTGACGGTACTATACCATCAATCCATTTTGATTCCCAAATATTTAACGTGGATTGTCTTCCAAAATTCCATCCCAAATTTGGAAGAACTAGTTGTAATCCATATATTACACTTCTCCCTCCCCAAGACAGATTTATATTATTTTTGATGTTGAAAACGCCAGTTTGGGAATCCACATTAATTATCCTATCATGAAAAATAAGACTAATAACTGAGGTTCTGTCATGTACTATCCGTCATGCCATCTTTCCCAACAAAGCTTGATTCACACATTGAATATTCCTTATCCCAAGCCCCCCTTCAGATTTAGGGAGACTTAAAAAGTTTTTACTACACCAGTGAATAGTAAGGAATTAACCTTTTCCTCCAAGACTTTTTAAGTCTCCCTAAATCTGAAGACTTGAACGACTCCCTGACCACCAAAAATGTGGATTCTGGGATAGATTCTGCCGTGTATAAATTCTGGGATAGAACTTCCATGCATAATATGAAAAGAAAAGGAGATAACGGATCTCCTTGTCGCAATCCACACTTTGGTTTAAATTGACCCATTGGGGAACCATTAATGAGTACCTCATAAGTAACAGTTGTCACGCAATGCATGATAAGAGCAGATAATCTTGGAGGAAAGCGAAAGTGCTTAAGCACATTTTGAAGGAAATTCCAATTCACACGGTCAAATGTCTTACTCATATCAGCTTTAAAAGCAAAACGCCCATTCTTTCCCTTTTTATGCTTTGATATATTTTCCATTAGCTCATGCGCAATTAGTATATTATCACTTATTTGTCTCCCTTTCACAAAAGCATTTTGGAATGGACCAATTAAGTATACCATTACCTTAGATAATCTATTAGTGATACATTTGGACACGATCCTCATGATAACATTGCACAAACTGATCGGCCTGTAATCTTCAACTTTCTGAGGCGCTTCACACTTAGGGACTAAAGTAATAAAAGTTCTGTTCAGCTCCGCCAGTAGTTGTCCCCCATTTAAAATAGCCAGAACTGCTGAAGTAACCTCATCCTTAACAGTAAACCAACATTTCTGGAAGAACAGAGCTGGAAACCCATCAGGACCCGACGATTTTAAAGCCCCCAATTGGAAGACAGCCGAACGAACTTCCTTTCTAGTATAAGGTTTAATTAGATAGTCAATGTCATCCTCCTTGACATGAGCTAGACCATCTCTAGGGGACATCAAACTTTCAGTAAAAGATTGTTGCTCCTTATTTCCAACCAGCACGGGATTAAAAATATTATAAAAGTGATTATGAAACATTCTCCCAATTATATTTTGATCATAAGTCCATGTACCATTCCCTTCTTTTAAACCACTGATAAAATTTCTCCCAGCCCTACCTTTCACCCAGTTGAAGAAGAATTTGGTACAAGTATCCCCCGCTATGTTCCACTTTATTTTTGCCCTTTGTTTCCAATACATAGCCGTTGCTTTTGCAAAGGTTGTAACTTCTTGATTGATAATTTCATGATACTTTTCACTACCTGATAAAATAGTTTCATCAATTGCCTTCTCAATTTTAGTATCAAATTCTTCCCATTTTGAATTCCATGATTGTTTCTTATCAAGAGACCATTTTTTGATAATCGTACGCGTCGTTGAAAGTTTCCTAGCTAACCTATATTGAGGAGAGCCAAAAACACGAATATTCCAATTAAGACGAATGATATTCATACAATCTTCATGTTGTAAGCTCCAAGCTTCAATCTTATAAGGTTTTTTCCTATTCAATTTTATCAAATTAAAATCCACCTCAATAGGAGCGTGATCCGATATTTGAATTGGATAATGTTTGACACCCGTATTCGGGAAAATTCGAAACCAATCCTTTGATCCATAAGCCCTATCAATCCTTTCATAAACACGAGCTGCCCCTTTTCTATTATTACACCAAGTGAACCGAGGGCCTTTAAATGGGATGTCAATAAGCTCATTTTCTATTCTCCATTTACTAAATTGGAGTGCCCCCTTGATGCTACCTTGTTGTCTACTAAATTTATCATGATTAAATTCTACTTGATTGATATCACCTATGATAAGATAAGGATACTTGAAGGTATCAATCCAGGATCCCAAATGATGAAGAACATCCATCCTTAGTGAGTAATTTGGTTCCCCATAAAACAACACGAGATACCAAGGGGAAGAAGCATTATCATTAAGCAAAAGAATGATGAAGTTGCTACATGTTGTGATACAATCCACCATTAAACGCTCCTTAAAACCTACCCATAAACCACCAGATGATCCAATGGCATCAACACCAAAACAGTTCTGCAACCCTGAAGATCTAAATAAGAGACTTACATACTCCACCTTACACTTAGTTTCAGACAGAAAAAGAAAATCATAGTACTTATTATTAAGCATCGCTTTTAGCTTAGGAACTATAGGAGAAAGCGAGCTATTAAGTCCCCTACAGTTCCAAGAAAGGCCAATCATGGCGCCTGAGGAAGTTGAGAAGGGCCAACCTCCGCAATACCCAAGGACACAGCAGGTGGAGCACCATACTCAGCACCCTCATCAGAGACATTATCATCAGCTAGGCCAAGACCATCTTCATCAGCAATTTTAATATGGAATCCATATGCTGGCTTCACAATAACTTTCTCAGTAGTAGAGTTGAAAGAGCTAGAGACACAAGGCCTCTTGGCAAGCTGTGACAAATACTTCTTAGCATGCCCCACAGACATCATTGCCTGCTCTGGTAATTCAACTTGCCCATTATCAGAATAGCACTTCCTTTTCTTATTTCCTGCTGCCATATCAGCTGTCATCATATCAAACAGATCCCCATCTGATGTGGGAGGACAAAGAGTTGCACCAGCAGAGGAAGACCTAGGATAATTAAAAGAGGAACAAATAATTTTTGTGCCCTGCAAAGAAGTAACAGATATAGTATTAGCAGATTCAAAAGACTCATCAAGAGCATCAGGCAATGGCCCAAGATTGAGATCCAGTGCAGATATATCCCTTCTTTAAGCGCCAGAGTCATTAGCCAAGTCTCCCATCATCAATTCAGGACTAGCAAAGTCAGACTCAGAACTAATGAGAGGCCATTCAGGTGTGGAGTATGCAAAGCTTGATGAGTCTTCTGTATTGATAAAATTTATATTATTCCCATGGCCATTTTCCATATCCAGATCAGCTTGAGCCTCTACAGCTGTAGGGCCATCCTGTGAATTCCCATTATTGAAGACAAAAGGCTGATTGAAAGCAAAAGGATTGTCATGAGGAGGATCAAAAGTTTGATTATATCCTCTATTATCATCATCCATCCTAGCCCAATCAAAATCACCCTCAATGCGATTCAGAATGGTACCTTGAATATGCACATCTCTATCATACCTGTACACTTGCCCATTGTGATTTACATACTGCAAGTAAGGATCACCCCTTTCTATAGGATTAGCCATAATACAAGAAACTCTAGGTGGAACATCCTGAATAGAAGCACCCATATTAGTGAGTTGATGACCACTAGAGTCCACCACCATAGGAGCAGTTCCAGAGCTCTGCATAGGGTTAGTAATTGGCTGTGGAGGAACAGCTAAATTTTCATTATTAGAAGAGGGTTCCACTGCTTCATTTTGGTCAGACTCTGGAACATTTCTAGCATTAACATTCTCTTGCATGTTAAAATCATCATTAATATCTGGATTTCTACCAATATTGAATAGAACAGGTCCAGCAAAGGGTTGGGAAGTAACAGCAAACCTCATTCCTGGTTGCACTCTCCCCCCTGGTGTAGTTCCAAGATCAAAGTCAACAATGAACTCCTCTTCATTTTCCCCATTCCCAGACCTGGCCTCATTTGAGGAGCGCCTTCTAAGTCTAATTTTTGAGCTGACATATTTTGAGGTGGATGGTGTAGCTCTCAAATCCAGATTGAACATAGTATGATTACTTTGAGCTTGGAAGACAGCAAAGCCTTTGGAAGTAGCCCTATCTAGCATACCATTTACACTTGAAACAATTGTCATGATACTATCACGGCAACATGAAGCAGAATGACCAACCTTATCACATCTAATACAATACTTAAAGATTTCCTCATACCTGCATTGCACCCAAAGAAGATAACCACCATCCAAAGCAAGAAAGAAACCTGGAACCAGTGGTTCATTAAGCTGGATACGGACTTTAATCCTTAGGTAATCATTAGAAGGAACCTGATCAAACTCTTCAACCTCGAAATGATTGCTAATTAGATGACCAGCAATATTTGCTGTTTGCATGTTTAGATACTCAAAAGGTAGGCCACAAATCCTAACCCAAACATCAGCATATGGGAATCTAACTGTTCTGGGCACAGTATTGGGGAACCACCTTGAAAACACCATTAGTGCACCATGGAAGGAAATGAAGGTCCTTCTAAGAAGATCCTCACGATCATCATCAGAAGCACAATGAATAGCATATATATCTCCCAATCTCAGCGCCCTTACCTCATCTCTGCAGCTCCATTCTGTTCTAATCCACGCATTAAGAGTTTCAATCTTGAACATACGATAATCTACTAAAAAACCCAGTACACATTGACCCCAGAACTCTCTAGATTCACCCAGAGTTTCTGGATCAATATTAAAAACAGGTCCAGACCTCGGATAACGCCATGCATGCGCATGGTGAGCATTGTTTGGTTGGAACTCAGAGTTAGGGTAAGTTGCATGATAGGATTGATGATTGTAAAAGTTATTTCTAGGGTCAATATCATCATTATTGAGGTTTGGGTTTAAATGCTCTTGAGCATTATTAGCATTGGAAGCAGGTGCATTCGAATTAAATGCAGATGCATGATTGCAATGAACATTCTCCATCGCAATTAAACAGAATTGATAATAAATGAGAGTAGAAGATTGATTTTGATAGAGAATAAGGAACTGAAAAAGATTGATGAAGATTATCAATAAATGCAGCCCTTAAATAGGAGAAGGGGATGCATGCAAACCCTAGCCGGACCAATTAACTTATAATTTCTGACAGAAGCTACCAACTGCTACTGGGTAGAAGATTGAAGAATCCAAAGCATCCCCCACCAGCCAATGAAGGAATGAAGATGATAATGATTATAGATTTTTTCCAGCAGAATAGATTTCTAGAATATGAAGGCAATGATTTTCTGATTGCCCAATGAGGAAGAAGCCAGGAAGACGTTTTTGGATAAAAGAGCAGAACTTTTGGAAAAAAGAGAAAAGCTCTCGCAAGGAGAGATACACATTCTCTAGAACTTAGAGAGAGAAAATGGTAGTATAAATTATTTTTGGTAAATAAGTATTGAATACCTAAGTATTGAATATACAAATATATACAACACTACAATAACTAAATGCTCTAGGCGAATGTATAAAACATGCGCCAAATTGGCTACTATATATCAATCGGGAGATTGAAATCCGTTGCCAAATTGGACTGAAAATTTACGTACAGTAAATGAGATTGGCCACTGAAAATTAAGGAAGGGTGACCGCTGTTCGTCGCCAAACTAACGACAGCTTTATTTCCTTCGCCAATTTCTATCGTGAATAAAAAACGAGGAGGAAGAAGAAGGCGACGACGCCACCCCGACCCAAGCATTAGTATAGTTAATTTGGTTCTGATATTATTAATTTTAGTGTAGTTAGCATTAGTGTTGCTTGTATAATGATAAGTTGATACTAGTGTTTTTTAGCATTGGTAATGATATTTTAGTAAAGGTAGTAACTTGTTATTGTTATTATATTGTTTGGAATACTGTTGGATAAAAAATGAAGTGATTCGAAAGAAAATGGATGTACGAAGATAGAGTAGATAAGAAGAAATGTCCCACCCATAGATTTATAAAGAGGGTTCTATAGTTTATTAATTTGTTAAACAAGAAGCTAAGATGAATATGATTTAGTAGAAATTAAACTTAGGTGTCTTTGAACTAAATGGAGAAACATAAAATATCTCCTTGTTCGTGTACTAAGTACAAAACTTGAAATAATGCCTGTATTTGTTACATTATTGAGCAACATATACAGGTAAAGGGCTAATTGGTGACAAAGTTTTGCTTTTAAAACTAGCATCTCCATTATATAAAAGGAGAAATTTAAAGTTTTGTAATTGGTTCTCATAACTTTTTGCCAAGGGACCCACCATAATATTTTTTTCATGAATTTCCACCCACATTCATCTTTTTTTTTTTCTTTCTCTTTCAAAGATGCATTATTTCTTAGGCTTATTAAGTAATTTATATTTCTTTACTGTACAATTTCTTCAAATTTATATACAAATGATATATTCAACTACAAAAAATTACATATCGTATAAATATGAAAAAATTATACACAGTCCAATTTTTTTTATTATTCACAGATTTTAGAATAAGGCGGTCTCGCGTTCTGAGACGAATTCATCTACATCTACATAATATAAAAGCAAAGTATTTTAGATAAGGCGCACAAGAACAAAAAATTCCCTAAAATTCCTACAAAATTTATATAAACGAAAAATCATACAGTATCTTTTCACTACAAGAAAACAACATTCAGCCAACCGATATTGGCGATTAATATCAGTCGCTAAAATGAATTTGGCGACTGAAATCAGTCGCCAAGACCCAGTCGCAGTCATTAGTCGCCAAAAAAATTCGGGCGACTAATTTCGGTCGCCAAATTTGGCGACTGAAAAAAGCGTCGCCAAATTGGCAACATGGCGACTGAAATCAGTCGCCCAAATTGGCGACTGAAAGGTGAAGTAGTCGCCAAATTGGCGACTGATATCAGTCGCCCTCAGTCGCCAATTTGGCGACCACTACACCTTTCAGTCGCCAATCAGTCGCCAAAGTCATTTTAATTTGTAAAAATACAGGGGGTTTGGCGACTGAAAATAGTCGCCAAATGAACATTTCAGTCGCCAAAACACCTGTTTTATTGCACGAAAAATTCTGTTTCCATCCTGCCATTTCATTATCATACCATACCTGCAAGTACAATAGAAAACAACCCCAATTTCACACATTTACAACAACACGATGAGAAACGAACATCATATATATCAAGAAAATTGTCTCAAGTTTACAAATCTTCTTAAAGGTTAACAAAACCAAGTTTAAACAACCATAATTAACAAGTTTCTAAACTAATATCAAAAGCCAAGGGTCATATTGGCTTCGGCTTGCATACCACCACCTCCATTGCCTTCATCATAATCTCGCCGAAAGGGAGGCGGACCTTGGTTGCAGCTGTCGAACATGGTTTCCCAAGCCTTAAATTTGTCTTTCATTATCCGGAGTTCCTCATCCCTTTCGGCGTTTTTTCTTCTTTCCTCGTCAAGTTGGGCTTGGTGTTTTCCTACGACTCCCGGCTCGTAGGTTTGTTTTGAGCTGGAAGGCATTCTTCCCCTTGGAGTTTCGTAAAATACGTCCTTAGCCGAGCCAATTCCGTACACATTCCCCTTCTTAAAACCCTTAACCAAGTCGAACCAAATCTCGTTATCGGATTTCTCGGCGCAAAATGCTTCCTACAAAATATAAACATTGTTATTAAAAATAGCTACAAAATTTGTTTAACATTCAAAAAAATGAACTTATTGTAAAAATCCAAAAATGGTTTGAAACTTACATATAATTCCTTATCTTTTGGCTTTATCCAATATCTTCTATTGTCTTGGAGTCGGGAATGAGTGTCAAGGAAGAGCTCCGGAGCCGTGGGCGTGTTAGCTTTTTTCTTCTTACCCTTCTAAAAGAAGAAATTAAAGACTTGTATAAGAAGATTTTAATAATAAAAAGAATTTAAGTTATAATTTTCAAATGGACGAAAAAGTGGAAATTATAACTTACACCCAAAATTAGGTCCAAGAAAGATCGAGATCCTCCGTGATGTGAAGGCTCAGCCGCTCCATCTTTCTTTCCTCCTCTTTTATTTGTAGATGCTTGGGCCGACTTAGCCTTAAACTCCGGAGTTTCACGATATTTAAGCATATCTTCATATGCACCACCTACAGTTTAAATTAGTATTATAAAATATTATAAAACGTGTTAAATTATAACTATATACAAATAACAAAAAAAAATATTAATACCTCTCATATGCTCCGGCTCCTTCTTCCTCTTGACAACCTTATACATGTTGTCCCTTAACCGTCTGGTGCATGTCTCATTGTACCTTTGGCGTACAATATACTCTAATCCCGCTGGCCAGTCAAATGTTTTCTACAATTTAAAAGGTAAGTATTAGTAAAATAAATTATTAATTGATAATTATTATAATATAACAAAATATAAAAAAAAATATACCCTAAAATTATTGAACCATTCCTCTTTTTGTGTGGATGTAGCCTTGGTCCAACAAGTAGGAGCAACCCCCGTCATCTTCATCTTTGTACTTTGAGTACAACCTCGTACAACCTTTTGAGACAAAAACCTGAAAAATAATATATACATATATATATTATTTTGGAATAGTATGCATTTATGTTAAATAATGTAATATAATTATAAAATAATAAATTAAAGACATTGGTCGTTGTCTTACCAAAAACCCGCGAGATCAAGTATCATCTTCCCTTCCGAAGTGAACTGGATCTCCAATGTCTGATCCGAGGACTCATCGTCATTGGTCGATTCCTCGACCACCGGACTCTGCTGATCAATAACCTCCATCTCCTCCTCGTCGACTGAAGAAGTACTATGGCGTCTATTTGAACCGCCGCCACGTTGTCTACCTCGACCTCCTACCATCTACAATTACACAAATATTCAAATTGTTAGAAACGGTTAATAACATAAAAAAAAAACATAAACATAAACTGTTAATAACATAAAAAAAACCTCAAATAACATAAAAAACTTAATTAAAATATATATAAATATATGTTTACCCAATTAATCATTAACATCATCCAATTCGTCATCATCATCATCACCATATGATTCATTATCATTATCACTATCACCACCACCATCACCGTCAACTTGACCATCACCATCCTCGTTTTCTAAATCCTCACCCTCTTCATTTCCATTCTCATAAATGT
>JAIUZE010019764.1:0-43557 GCA_022085475.1 Heliosperma pusillum
CCACGACCGCCCCTAGCCCATCCCCACGCCCGCCCTGACCTCGGATCTGAAACAAACAACAACAACAACCAAACAACCCGACAACCACCACAACAGGGTGGGGATGGTGGTTGTTTGTTTCAGATCTGGGGTCGGGAAAGGGAGGAGACGCCGGCAGAGAGTGGAGGGAGGCGCGCGGCGAACGGAGGAGAGGACGAAGGGTGAAAAAAAAAAGATAAAAGAAAGAAAAAGGAGAGGTAAGGCGGTGGAAGGCGGTGGACGGAAACGGACGGAGAATATGAGGAGGACGGACGGAGGAGAGGAGAATTTTTTCGTATTTGTAATTTTTTTTTTTTTCATGGTGGCCGGAGGTGACCGGAGGTGGCCGGAATGATTGGTTGTCGGAGGAGTGAAAGAGAGAAAGTGAGGGAAATAATTTTAGAGAGAAGAAGGAAAATTTAGAGAGAGGAAGGAGTTTTGAATGAATGAATGAATTGTGTGAGAAGTGAGTGAGAGGAAGAGGGTATTAATAGTTTAATTAGTGGTTAATTAGTAAAGATGAGAGAGAGTGGAAAATTAGGCCATTAATCCATTTTTGAGAGCTTCAATCTCAGTCATCCATCTCCAAGATCCAAGGGCCTATAAGAGGACTTATGGACTCACCTTTCATAAGAGGACTTACATGATCCTTTCTATATATATATATATATATATATATATATATATATATATATATATATATAGAGAGAGAGAGAGAGATAGGTTCATATGAGTCCTTCATATCTTTTGAGTCCATGAGTCCTCATCATGGCCTTTGGATGAAGGAGATGGAGGGACAAGATTAGAAATAGATGGAGGGATAAGATTAGAACAAAAATGGATGGACAAGATGTGAACAAAATGGAGGGACAAGATTAGAAACAAAATGAGTGAATTCCACATACACATCACCTTTATAATATATATGTATACTAAAATATGATTTCAAGACAAGTTTTTGTAACTTCAGCTTTTTATGAGTGTAACTTCAGTCATTACGAGTATAAATTCAACCAATATTTTTGTAACTTCAAACTAAAATGTGATTTCGACTATATAAATTTGAATTTATGTAACTTTAAGACAGTTTTATGTCATTTTAGCCTTTTTACTAGTATAACTTCAGTCATTACGAGTGTAACATCAACACTTATTTGTGTAACTTCAAACTAAAATGTGATTTCGACTATATAAATTTGAATTTATATAACTTTAAGACAAGCTTATGTGATTTTAGTCTTTTTATGAACTTAACTTCAGTCATTACGAGGGTAACTTCAACCCTTATTTGTGTAACTTCAAACTAAAATGTGATTTCGACTATATAAATTTGAATTTATGTAACTTTAAGACAAGTTTACGTGATTTTAGCCTTTTTATGGGTGTAACTTTAGTTATTATGAGCGTAACTTCAACCATTATTTGTGTAACTTCAAGCTAAAATGTGATTTTGACTTTATAATTTGAATTTTGTAACTTTAAGACGATTTATATGTGTGTAACTTTAAGACATGTTTGAGTAACTTCAGTCGACCTATGTGTAACTTTAGTCATTTTGTGGGTAACTTGTGTAACTTTAGTCTTTGTGGATAACTTTAGTCATTTTGTGGGTAACTTTAGTCATTTTGTGGGTAGTCATTTTTTGGGTAACTTTAGTCATTTATAATTTAGTCCTTACTAGTATAACTTCAGTTTTCAATAGTGTAACTTTAGTCTGTAAAAGTGTAACTTCAATCCTTACAAGCATAACTTTAGTTCTTAATAATGTAACTTCAGTAATTTATAGAACAACTTCAAGCATTAATAATGTAACTTTAATTATTTATAGAGAAAAATTAAACTAAAAAACGAGATCTAGACATAAGTAATTTAAATCTATGCAACTTCCAAAAAAAACTTGGATCTAAACATAAAAACTTATAAAAAATTAAAAAATAAAAAACTAACAGAAAAAAAACGAAACCTAAAATATAAATAAAAACAAAAAATTTAATAAACTTTAAAAATAAAAAACGATACTAAAAAACACTATTTCTATAACTGAAAAAAAAACAAAAGTAGATCTAGAATGAGGGAGAAGGGAGAAGAGGCGGTGGTAAAGGAGAAGATGGAGTGGTGGTCGGCAGCAGAGGAGGAAAAGAAGAGGAGGCAGACGGAAAGGAGGAGTGGCGGGGAGGAGAGTGGCGGTGGAGGGTAGATGCTGGTTAGGGGCGGCATGAGAGGAGGGTTGCGGAGAGGGGGAGGCAGAAGGAGCGGCAGGGGGACTACCGGGGGTGGTGCGTGGTGGGTTTTGTCTGGTGGTGGTGGGTTTGGTGTTGTTGGTGGCTTTTATTTTTTTGTTGGTGGTGGTGGTTGATATTGGTGGTGGTGGTATGTGAGAGGAAAGAGAAGGAGGAGGAAGGTGGCGGTTGCAGAGAGGGGCAGTGAGGTGGGGAGGTTGGTGGCGGACGGAGAAGGTGGAGGTGGGCCATGTGAGGCGGCGGTGGAGTTTTCCGGTGGAAGTGTGTGTTTGGTTTTTTTTTGGGGTTTTTTGTTTGAGGGTTTTTTTTGTTTGAGAAGATTGATGAGAGATAAAAGGAGGTAGAGAGAGAGTGAAAGATCTGAAAAATGAGAGAAAGAGTGTGTGAGAAGGGTTTAAATATTAGGGTTTGAATGAGATTGGATTGTGTGTGTCTCACAATCTCAGCCTTTCATTTTGTTTTAATCCTAGCCCCTCATCATCTTGATTCAATGGCTTGGATGAGGACTTATGGACTCACTAAATGAAGGTGGACTTACATGATCCTTTCTCTATATATATATATATATATATATATATATATATATATATATATATATATATATAGATTTAGGATCCGGTGGAAACGATCACTCGGTGGAAAAAGTGGAAACGGCCTATCTATACATTCATACATTCATACCATACGTCCACGGCTTATACAAACCCAAACCAATACTCCCTGTCATTCCACTCCACTCCCCCAACATTAGCCAACCACCACCATCATCGACACCACCGGAGACACAACCACCACACTAAACCACCTCCACCTTAACGACCATCAACACCACACACATAACCACTCGGACGATTCCAGTGAGTTCCCTTAACCACAGTAACGCCAATGAGGTAGTAGATCTGAGTCGATTGGTCGCACCAACAATCTGCCAGCTATTCTCCTTTCATCATTAGTAACTTCGTCATCAACATACTCATTCTCCATTTCCATTATCTAAGGGAAGCTTGAAGGTTAATAACAATGGCGGAAAAATGGGAATAAAATAAAACCACCACTATTTCAATGTATCTACTCTAATTTTTCATGTATCTAGCTATTTCGATGTATCTACTCTAATTTTTCATGTATCTAGCCACTATTTTAATGTACCTTAACATAGATACAAAAAATTAATTAATAGGTACATAAAAATTGGCTTGAGATACATCTATATATAACATAGGATTCAATGATTTCGCTTAGCCACGCCTGCCACCTTGGCCTCGTTGCTACTCTTTCTTCCGTCTCCGCCGTCCTCAGGTGCAACTGAGAACCACCACAGTACAACTCTTTCCCGGCGTCTGATTTTCATCGTCCGTGGTCGTCGCTGTCTGATTAATAGAACTGGATTAATATCATTGCTTTTGAGGACGGGCTGTATGATTAATGGCGACAGAAAAGTGGTTGGTGGCAAGAAAGACGCACAAAATAAAGTTAGTGTTGCTGTGATGGTGGCCGGAAGGCGTCTGTATGATTGTGACGGCCTCGGGATATTCATTAGTGCTTTGTCAGTATTGATCGGGAAGGCAGAGAGTGGTGGTTGGGGGTGTCTGGTTGAGGTGGTAATTGTCGGCGTTTGGTGGTTGTGGTGGCTGGTCGGGAAATTTGTGTGGTGGTAGTTAGAGAGTCTGGTGATGGTGATGGTAATAATGGTGAACCATGGTGAAGGAGAAGCATTTTATTAAATGTCAGGGATGAGGGAGTGGAAATTGGAAAAGCTGGTTTGGTTTTAATTTTGGGTTCATTGTATGCGTGACGATTTCTATAGCTAGTTCGTTTCCACTTTTTGCACCGAATGATCGTTTGCACCGGATCTTGACTCTATATATATATATATATATATATATATATATATATATATATTCATTTACGACTTTTTATTAAAAAAATTCTATGGTTTATTAATATTTATAATAATAACTATTGTTATGTTTATTTGTGCTTTCCCACAACAATGGGTATTATTGTTATTTTTGTCGTCATTTATTTTTTTTCTTATTGTCGTTTATTTTTATTAAATTCATTAACGATCCCACAAAAATATATATCCTACTAGGCCTCTAAATTAGAAGAGTCGGCCTTGTCTGTAACTTCGACATTAGAGAACAAATTATCCAAATAATATACAAATTGCAGAAATCAATAAAATAGAATATACTTAAAATGACATAACAATTTAAAGACAACATCAAAACGTTGCAAATTAATTTAACAAACAAAACTAGACTAGGTAAGAAGGGAGAGATATTGTAGCACAAATCAGTTTAGGTTGAGAGAAATGAGGGAATATTCACTATAACTTTGCACATTATTCTTTAGTATTAACAAATTTCAAATAAATATTTTACCATCATTTACTTAAAATTTACACTAGATTTTTTTTATCTTAAATAGCCTTTCATTTATAATTATCATCTCATTTTCACATCCAAATACATATAATTATAGTGACTTTTTTTCTCATACTTTCAAATTTAATTCATCATCTTTGTTTCTCCTCTTATTGTCCTCTCTTGTTCGAGCTTAGTGCAATAACAACGTATAATATAATTGTATCAGAGTTAAATCTCGAGGTATGTTGCTCTTATGGTCGATTTCATTTATCTATTTTAGCTGGTTAATATATTTGTCTATAAGTTTAATCTTTTACTTGTGTATGTCATTAGTATTTTAATATAATAATATATATCTTTAATGACAAGTCTTTGAGTAAATAATAATGAATACCAAAGTTTAGCACCCAAATTCATAGTCCCTCAATGTGACAAGGGGAATCAAATGATAACTAGTTTTAAACTCGTGCAGAAAATGCACGGCTCATAATAACAGACGTTATAATTAAATATATGAGCATATAAATGAGGGCTATTAAATGTTTAATGCAGTACATGCGAACATATTATCTCGACAATATAGTCACCCATAATCCTAATCTGCACAAATTACAACTTGGCCGACATTCTCATTGCTCTAAGAGCTTATGTGACTATAATATTGATAGATGAACCATCTCAACCAAAATTTTAAGGTGATGGTTGAGGCCCATATATTATAGTTATATTCTATTATGCCCCCTCACTCGAATGTCCATTGGGCTTAAGAGTGGTTAGTGCACATGCCCGCCATACCATGTGCTGGGTTTTCCACTTGGTGAGTTTGTGAGATATTGGGGGCTGCCAGGGTTTGAACACGTGACCTTCGGTCACTCTGGCTCTGATACCATATGAAAGTAATAGAATATAACTATAATATACGGGCCTCAACCATAACCTTAAGGTGATGGTTGAGGCCTATATATTATTGTTATATTCTATTAAATATAAGTATGAAACTGCTACTAACCCGTCCGGATCATTTGTTATGTATTTCTATGTATTATTCATTTTTTATCTATATCCAATAATAGGTCACTTGCTTTTTTACAAAATGACAAACATGGCCGTTACACAAATTTTAGCAAAAGATATATAGTCTCATACAAT
Source organism: Heliosperma pusillum (assembly GCA_022085475.1). Classification (NCBI taxonomy): domain Eukaryota; kingdom Viridiplantae; phylum Streptophyta; class Magnoliopsida; order Caryophyllales; family Caryophyllaceae; genus Heliosperma; species Heliosperma pusillum. Next base: position 5,780 of record JAIUZE010019764.1, read on the forward strand.
GAGACAATCTATTTTTATAAGAAAGCTATTTACTAATTAATAATTTGTCTAACAAGGTAAACTGTCTCATAATAATTACTATGTTACATAAACTCTCATTTAAGACGGATATATCAATCTTAGTCTTAAGACGGATAAAATATCACACATTTGTTAGAGTTAGCTAGCTAGTGCGCACTAAGCTAATGGTTGCGGGTTCCCTGATCATATTAATAAAATAACTAAAACTATACTTGTAATAATTCCAATAATATAAACAGAATTATCCACACATATGATACTGGGTATTGTTAATAATGGTCTCGTCCCAATAGCAAGCCAAATTACCATTTTAATCAACACACAACTTATTTATACTCCGTATTCATATCAATAAGGCACAACTAATTCATGCGCAATTGATAACCTAATAATATAAGCTTATGTACATCTCATTTCATAAAACTTATCTTTACCATAAAGATAAAGATTATTTTTATGGTTCAAATAATATACGTGAGGGTAGACCCATAATTTATTGTTTAAAATTTTTTATTTTCTAATTTATGTATTATATAGGTATTTATTTTCGACTTTTTGTCCTACAATTTTTTTGATAGAGGAGTGTATACTTATATGAAAATATATTTATGTTTTGAAGCTTTCACAATCCATTATCAGATAATATAAAGTTCATTCATAATAATTAAAATGAAAAATAGGAGAGAAAATAAAAGTAAGAAAGAGAGTAATAAATTATGTTTAGATGGTGGGTTGAAAAAAAAATTGCTTTTTTCTAAATATCAGGAGCCAATAGGAAGAATCTAAATGTTTATACTTTTATATAAAGTAGATTTTGATTATTAAGTTTTTATTTTGGTTATTAATGATCTACTCTTTTTCGGTTTAATTTTTTTATTTTTGATTATTAATTGGTGATTGCCTTATTACAGGTATATTCAGCAATCAGCAATGTATATCAATGATGAATGGTTTGTAATACCGTTCTGAGATTTTTTTTAGTTCTCCGATAGTATGGATTTGCGTAGTTTCGAATCTTGGCAGCTAACTATATTGTCGCTAACACTACATGTGATATGGTGACATTTTGTTATCGTTACCGAGTCTTCATCGAATCTCGACGATGAGCAGTTATAGTTCCGTCTGAGAGAATTTTTATTTAGTTGCAAGAGTAGTATTGTAATTTTAATTATTAATTGTATTATTTGGACTTTGTATTGCATGAAATTGTTAGTTTTAAATTTTTATTTTTATTTTTTTATTAATGATAATATGCTTATAACATCAAAAAATATGGAATTTGTAAATATGTAAATAATTTAAATCAGAAATGTTAAGAGTGAGGAGAGAGAGTAAATAAATCAGAAGTGTTAAGAGCGAGGAGAGAAAGTAATTAATCTTTTGCTTTAGACGTGGGGCCCGCTTACCCTTTGCTTTTCCTGAATTTCTGCCGCCAATCAGAAACACTGAAATGTTTCTGCTTTAGTATATAGTAGATTTTACAATGAAGTTTGGAAAACCAATAATAAAATGTCTAATTAGGGTGGTGATATGTTATTTTAATTCATGGAAGTTTATCAGAAGATCACCAATTTGTCATTAATAAGAGTTAGAGTTAGTTTAACTTGAGGTTAAGGGTTCGATTCGACATAATACGCTAATTTAAAAGAAAAAGAAAAAGCTTATTTCTCATTAATTGAGAATCATGTGGATTTCACCTAAAAATATTTAACTTTAAGTTTTAAACTCGGAACAGAGTAGTTATATTATTTCCAATATATTGTTCTCGTATCATATTTGTAAGCATTATTGTTGACGACTAAATAACAAATCTTACACGAGTATACATTATACACTCACCGATATATATAACTTTAATGATAATACTACACAACCACGCTGTTCAGTTTTCATTTAGAGTTAAGTTAAGAAATTTCGCGAAACTTTGTGGTAAAAATTGTATTGTCTCGTCTAGAAATAGTATAAGGTGTAACTATCAAATTAAACTTGTGTTTATAATGTATTTTGCTTCCAATTATAATTTGTTATAATAGTATTGTTGACTTACAATAGAAATTAAATGTCGTATATTAATTTGCTAATACTAAATGATAAAAATATTTGCTTTAAGTTATTATTTATTGTAATATTGTTGACTTACATAATATATTTAATGTAGTATACTATGTTAATCTGTTGATGCTAATAGATCAAAATATTTGCTTTCAATTATTATTTGCTAGAGTATTGTTGAGTTACAATAATAAATTGAATGTAATATATCAAATTTGTTATTACTAAATAATGATCAAATTAAAATTATCGACATTCTCTAAATAATTTAGGTTTTAGGAGTCGTTTGGTTGTGTGTGGGAATTTGTATTGCCTAGGAGTCATAAAACACATGATTTTAGAATTTACGTGAATTAGTAAATAATGTTTGGTTGACATGGAAGAAGTGTAATTCATGTAGGCATTCCAACTTACCTAGATGAACTAGGTAAGTCACTTCCTCCATTATGGAGGAATTAGAATTAATGGGAACTTCCAATTCATGTTAATTGGGGGTAACCAAACAATATGCCCATCTCATAATTCACATGAATTTAAGTTCCTACTAGTTTAACACCCGTGCAAAAACAATGCACGGGTTACTTATTAAAATATAAGCAAAATACACTTATATAAGTGTATTTTATAGGGGGAAATTAGACTTTTATATATAACATATTTTGCTTGTATTTTTATAATTAGCTTATAATATATTAAAATATCAAATTTACTATGAATATATTAGACTTTTAATTTTATTCTAATAACTCGATATGTTATAATGAATAATAACAGGTTATTGATTTTTTCGGTTTCTGGTATGTAATGTATTTTTTTGTCATTACACTTGTTTTGTTAGAGAGTCGGAGCTTATTGATTTTTTTTTAATTTGAGGTCGCTTAAATGAGAGTTGTTCATCACACTTATTTTAATTTGAGGTCATCACACTTCTTTTGTTGGAGACGGGCCGCTTAAATGGGAGTTGTTGATCTGGTTTTTAAAATTATAGAATTATTATTTTTCTTATTTAAAGTAATTCAGTGTTTCATTAGTGGGAGTAAATTAGAATGGTTTTATTATACTTCATGACTTTTACAATTCATAAATATCATCATTGTTTTAAATAATTACGTATTAAGTGTATTGTTTTTGAGTAATTATCTTTATTTGTTGTTGTATTTCTTTTTTGGGAAAACAAATATTGCAGTATTCAATTTTTTTTATTCATGCATACTTTTTTTGTTACAAGATAAAATCAAATCGCTTAAACCGATAAAATAAGACTGTATGATAATGTCTCTTCATAAACTTAGATGATATAATTTTTTTTATGCAAATTTCAAAATGTTGAAATCAGAAGCTTTGAAATAAAAGTTCCTGAAATCAAGTGCGGCCTCGTTAGAAATGACGGGCTTTTATTTTCCTTAATTTAAGGAACCAATAGAAAAGCTTAAAAAATTATTCCTTTTATATATAGTAGATGTTAATCCTTATTTAAGAAAGCAACAACCATGTTGCTTATTTGGAAGACAATCCTTAAAAGTAGGAATTTGATGGGACCACTTCTTTCAGTGAAATTAATTGTTTAAACTTTAGACAATACCAGTCACTCATATGAATCACAACAAGTTATAAATAACGGTCTACTTTATACAGAAGTTTACAAAAAACAAATACTTCACAAATAAATAAACAAGTGAAAAATAAATGAAATAAAAAACAATTAAAAATATAATGATATGATTAATCAATAATGTTTTTCATCAGTATTGATTAAATTTTACATCTGGTAATTTCAAAATACAAATCGTTACCAAATATAATAATTTTGGAAACAAAATATAAAAAAATGTTAGTGGCTCAAAATAAAATCAAAATGATAAATACCGAATTCATACTCTATAAAAATTATTGTTGTACAAAACTTTGAAAACTATGAGACTGGATTCATACTATTAAAAAAATTCTTTTGAAAAGGATGTTACAATAATGAAGATCACAATTATAATTTCAAAAAAATAAATGTAAGCATAAATCTCAAAGATCAGATTTTTACATAAAGAATAATTAATTTATCCACTATGAAGAAATTTGAAACATAGTGGAGTAAATTAAATAAGAGTCGTAAAATCAAATGCATGTATAAAATTATGAAATTCTATAAAATTAATTACACAAAACTGGGTTCAAAAATGATATGACACTATCAAAACTTATAAAAAAATATAAAATATAATCAAACCTTATAAATTGGATAACCTATTTATCACATGATAGTACAAACATATTGTTCCAATAAGGATGAGTTTCATCCGAAAATCCTTTAATTTAATTTGAAAACAAATAGTATTGAAGGGTTTAGATTACTGAATTTCTCAAATAAAGAGGTAAAATAAGAAGTAAGAGAAGATATTGCGGGTAGATGATGAATTGAGAATTTGAGATCACTTGGTGAGGCAGCGTGAAATGCTTTGAATGAGGTAAGTTGTACTTTAATTTACACTACACTAATTAATGGCCAAGTCGCTACGTTCGGCCCAATTTGTGCACAATTTAAGTTACAATAAGTCTTTTTAAGAGTTGTAAAAAAAAAAGTATCTTAAGATAACACCAAGTCTTGGTTAAACGGGCCAAAAACTATCACGTGGTGTAAATGAAGACAAAATCAAGTGGTGCTAATAAAAACAGAACTTTTAGTATAATCAAGGCAACAAATAGAATAATTTGGTATGTATTTGACTCATTATTAACTTAAAACGGATAATGACCGTCTTAAATGAGAATTTTTGTTAAGACAAATATACCCGCCTTAAGTTAAAACGGGTCAAATAACTTGCCACTTGCATGAATAAGTTTTTACTAATACATAAGCATTGTGTTTTGTCTTATATACCCAAATGATATGTTATTAATTTCACCCGGTTAAGAGTGATACTTCATTCTTAAACGAGAATTTGTGTTTAAGTTAAGGAAATTACACTAACCCATATCAACAAGTTAATAGTTATATCCATTTTAATTTAAAATAGGCTAAAAACATACCACTTATATAGATATGACAAGTTTTTTTTTGTTAATTTCAATTCTAAACATTTTGCTTTTATTTTCTCTATACAACTGATACTTCGTATATTATTTGACCATTCAGTTTAAATGAAACTTCTTGAACCCATATACCACGATCACAAGGACGATATAATATATGAACACAATTGTTTGACAAGACCATATGTTTTGTGAAAGATAAATAGTACATAGGCATATCATATTGCCACGTTTTAGTTTAATTGTCTATTTTTTTAAAAAAAATTGACAAGTGAGAAGAAAATAGAAATATAAGAATCTCTATATATAATAATTTGACTGAATTGTCTTAAATATACATGGGCTAAATTTTTCATTTAGACCCGTTTCAACTAAATAGCAATCTGTACTAAAAGAAAAAATGGGTCAAAATATTCATTTTAAACATACACGATGCACGGGTTTGACAACATATAAAATGGGTTTTAACAATTTAAACAGGCGTGAGATTATCATACCCGTGCCATTTCTCTAATTTTGTGTTAATTTCATCAAAGAAATTTGTTTTATATTATACAAGTCGGGCATTTTGAATCCGCCCAAGTTATAAAAGAAAGAAGAAACTCTAACTTAGCTAACAAGAGGACATAACGTACTATAACCGCTCGACTAATCGACCTTACATAATGTAGTACTTATGCTAATTGCAAAAATAATTTATTATTCAAATCTAAAATATGACTTTTATATAACTTAATATTTACATTTTCAATTTAAAATTGGTAAGCAAAAGGAGGGAGATATGTACTTTATTTTAAAAAATCATTCATAAATATAATTAATTTAGGAAAAGATAATAAACCAATATAAAACTTAACCATGAATATTTTACATTTTCTACAAGAAAAAAGTTGTAATAGTATACCCGTGCAATTTGCACGGGTTTAAAACTAGTTAGTGGGTAACCAAACAACCCCTTAAAGTGACACTTGTAGAAAAAAAATTACTTTGTATATTATCAACTAGTTCTATTGCCCGTGAAACTCACGAGGTTGTTTTGGTTGACACCGTTTGTAGTGGCGTGGTTTTGTTTTTCAATGTGTGTCTTTAGTTGTTAATTAGGGTAAAATTGATGGATTTGAAATTGTCTTATATCTACGGGTGTTATGTAGATGTTAATATGAGATTGATAGTAGGAATACATGCGTTAGTTATTTGCCAGGACATTGTGTACTTGATTACATTAATCCAAATATTGTGCTTTTTAAATAACAATACTTTAAAGTAGGAAAACTATGCTAACAAAAGATATGCAAGTCCATGAGGGTGAGTTTTAGGTGTCACTGTTGATTCTAAAGGGCAAGTGGTCATTATAGATAAGCACATACAATTGTTTCAATAGTCTTTATTTTGTTTTATTTAATATATTTTGGCATGGGCTCAATAAATTAAAATAACAATAACAATTATCTCCTAAAATTGGTAGACTTTGTTGGTAATGTTGGATTTTCGGCGTCTTCGCATTTATGTAGATGTTTCTGAGACAGCTACTGACCGCTTTTTTTTCGCGCTACTTCCCTCCATCTTGATATCTTTGTCACCTTTTCCAGTCCTACATTTTTAAAAGCGTGGTTAAATACATCAAAACTTGTTACTGGGTACATTTATTTATGAATATTTGAGTCAAATTAGTACTTACTTTTCCGCCTTCTTTCGCTTCTCGGTTTTGTCTGGTGTTTGGACTGGCGCCTTCCATTCTATACGTGGTAGTGAGGGTTCTTCTTGCTGCATGGGTGCCTGCAATGTATCATTTGTAAAGTTTTGTTTTTTAATTTTTTTTTGCAAGTTTTTTATGGTTTTGTATTGTACCTTTTCCGATTCTTGGGTGGCAACGATTTTTGTTTCAATGTCTTCATTTGTTGGAAATGTTTTCTGTCCTTTAAGCTCTCGTTCATATCCAAATCTGCTCATTCCCACCTTCACTTTGAATTTGTGTTGTCATCCGATACATTGTTGTAGAATGTCGAATACCCGACCTTTTCCATTTTCCTGCATTTTTTGGTTTGTATACATTGAGTTATATATTTAATATCGTGGGGGTTTGGCATATACGTTGGCGGTTGTTTCATACCTGCTCGTATATGTCAAGCAGTTTGTTTATTGGTTTTCCAATAACCTTCTCTGCTTCTTTATCAAATAGCACTAGTTTTGCAAATGCAAACCCATCTGATATGGTCGTCATAATTCTGTACCTGTTGGTCAGACAATAATAATTAGTTCTTGTACATTATGCACACAAGAGTTCACATGCTAGTACCTTTGTGTAGGGTATTGTATCAGTTTGTTGCACTGAGAGCACATTTTGTCATCTTGAAGGCCACTTTTACATGTACTGCAGGACATGTACCTCCAGTCTACATCAGTTCGTACTTCCGTTATGGCCCCTTGGCAGATGAACATTTCTGTCTGGAGTACATGCATGGGTTAATTAACAAACAATCGTAGTACAAATGTTTTATAATTGTTTAGTAAATGTAGTAACAGGCAAGCTGGTTTTGTTTACCTCATCTGGTAGTTCCATCTCTAGCAGTTCCTTTAGGCTTTTGAATGGTGGTTCAGGAACATGTATTTCCTTGCTTATGTCGATGATCGTGACTGGTGTCAGCTCGTCTAGGCTGTATGGGGTGGTATTAGTGTTATTCGCTTTCTATTTTATGGTTATGAGTTTTCACCGACTATGAGATGGAACTCTCTGTTTAGTGCTCTCACCTTTGTCTTAGCTTTGTTGCTTCCGGAATGTCGAGGTTGATGTATATTTTTGTCCCGTAAGTTGATTGTAATTGGTCAACGCCTGCATTGTGTCATTTTGGATGTTACTTTTTTTGGGTGTATAATGTCGGTGGTTTGACAATAGTATGGGTCAGACGTTCTTACCTTCGTAGTAAACGACTTTCATAGACGTTATCACGACGATTTTGACTTCATCTTTGTTCATCTCTACCATTGTTTCATCTATTAGGTTTGCTGCCTCGCCCCACAGCGTAACTCTTACCGTTTCCTTCCTGTGAAATTTCATTACTATTTAATTTTGTAAAGATCAACCTTATTCAGTAGTAGGATGGTGGTGTGTTTCATACCTTTCATCCTGTATGTACGCATGGCGAAGTAGCGTTAGTCCACCTTTTGTCATGACCTTGTTTGGTTTCCCCTTTTCAAAATCAGTAGGTCTTGCTTAAGACGGGTCGGATCTTGCAACGGGTATTTTGTGAGAGGAAATGGGTAGAGGGGACAAGGTGGGCACCCCCATGTGCTCTCCACTCACCCTTGATGGGTATTTTGTGAGAGAATATAGTATCCGTCTTAAGCTTAAGACGGATACCTCCGTGTTAAATAAGAATTTGTGTTTCAAAATATATGTAGAAGCAAGTAAAACAAAATACTCCGTAAAAAGCAGTGTGAATTAGGAACCCTAGACCCTACAGATACTACTAACCCCTTTGTTTTGTTGCTATCAACACCAATCCCTACACGTGATTCAATTTTTCAATTTCCCCATGTCTTTTATCAATCAACTTGCTCTTGAGCAATTAAATCACTAAGGGGGTTTTTCTTATATTACGTCTATTGAAAGATCAAATTACCATTACATGGATTAATTAACCAAGCAATTGATTTTAAATAAAATATATAAGGAGTAAGAATTGGACATACCTTCCGTTGTAGAGGGGAACTTAGGCCGCCGTCTGAAGTTAATGCAACCAGTTGGGCGATTGATCGAAGTACCGGTTCTACATACGATTTGGATAGTTGTTGCACAAATTTGGTGATGATATAATCCATTTAATGGAGTTGTAAATCAACAATTAATAATGGAGTGATTGCATTTAATTTGAGAAGCTATATGAACGGTGATGTCAGTTTCAATTTTTTTATAGGAAGAAGGAATGGTGGGATGATAATGGATGAGGGAGTCGAATGGTTTACTGAGGGTTGGTTTTTTTTTTTTTTTTTTTAAAGTCAGAAGTAAAAGCTCGTATGAGGTGGCAGTCAGTAAGCATGTGACACGTGGCGATTCTAGGGAGGCTCAACATGCCTTTTTATATTATTGTAAGATTAGGTTTTCGATTAAAAATAAATTTACGTGGCTTAAGTTTTAGAACTTCATTTTAGAGCACGTGGTAGGTATATCAAATTAGCAATCTTTAGTATTCGTTGATTTTCGTTAAAAAATGGTAATCATATTTAAGTAGCCTTTTTCACAGTTTTCGTGATATATAGGAAATTTATCGCATGCAGATTCAAACATATTAAGACCCTACATTTTTTTTTAACTCTTTATGTCGTTTTATTTCATTTTGAACTTAATAATCATTTTTCACTAAAAATCTAATATTAATAGTACACCCCATATAATTTTATTAATCAACTTTTTTGTAAAATTGCTTTCTAGAGAAAAAAATATATCTTATTATAAAAAATGAGAAAGTAAGGCGTTTTTGGTTTTTATGACGATTAATAAACTTTTAAATTACTACTTAGTGAAAACAAAGGAGGTATTAAGGAATACTATGAACATCATATAACCATACGACTTTACTCGGTTAATCATCGCCTTTAACCTAATTCAACATGCTTTAAATTCGTGGCTCCCCTAGGTACGCACTATTAAAAAATAAAAAAATTAGGATGAGAATATATTTTCACTGCATTGGTTTCACTATTATACTACCACGATAAAAAATTTACATTTCAGATCTATTACTTTAATTTTCTTTTGGAAAAAAATTATTACTCTTAAATCAAACAACTAATGCATGTTTAGAATTTTTATGCACTAATTATATTTGTTTCACTATTACTTCCATTAATAAACTTAATGTAGACTATGAATTATACATTTATACTCAATACTCCCTATCAATCATTTAATAAAAACTACAAAAATTCTTGTGTATATCAGTTTTACACAATCATTATTGTAATTCTTGTGTACTTGTAGAAAAGAAAATACTCGGTATAAAAACATTAGCTCTTTTGGGTAAGGGCATAAAGATATTTTATGACTTGTTTTACAATGTCTTATTGTAAAGTGATTTTACAAGAGAATTACTCAAAATACTATATTATCAAAATAAGTGTACAAAAGTAATCATATTCTCTAAATAAGTTTTTGTAAAGTGGCAATTTTAGAAAAGAAAATACTCAATATAAAAAAGTTATCTTTTTAATCGTGTTTAATTATAAGTTTTTTTCTTGACAGTCTAATTTTATTTATAGATTTTTTTAACATGTGTTCTAACATTTTCATTTTCATTGTAAAACAGAAGACAAAAAAGCCACAAAACTCGACATTATCAATTTGCGTGATGGCAAAAAATCAACTTGAAGTTCTCAATGCCTTGGATGTGGCCAAGACACAATGGTACCATTTCACAGCTATAGTAGTGGCCGTATGGGCTTCCTCACTGATGCATATGACCTGTTTTGCATATCTTTGGTAACCAAACTCTTAGGTCGGATCTACTATTATGTGCCAGGTTCACCAAAACCAGGCACATTACCACCGAACATTGCCTTAGCAATTAACGGTGTGGCTCTTGTCGGCACACTAGCCGAACAGTTGTTTTTCGGGTGGTTAGAGGACAAACTTGGCCGAAAAAAGGTATATGGTCTTACACTTGCGCTTATGTGTCTATGCTCAGTGGCTTCTGGTCTTTCTTTCGGGAGTACTCCTGGCTCTGTCATGACCACTCTGTGCTTCTTTCGGTTTTGGCTTAGGTTTGGGGTTGGTGGTGATTACCCTCTGCCAGCGACGATCATATCCGAGTATGCTAATAAGAAGACAAGGCGAGCATTTATTGCTGCCGTATTTGCTATGCAAGGTTTTGGTATTCTTGCCGGTGGTATTTTTGTCATCATAATAGCTGCTGTATTTGATTGGGGTATGTTTGATCATAGCGTACTTCTCCTACACATTCATTGTCATTCAGCAATATGCATGTGTAAATAAAAGTAAAAATAACATTGGTTACTTTTATTATTATAGCTACCCATCACCAGCATATGAAGTTGACCCACTAGTGTCTGTACCGCCACAAGCTGATTTTGTTTGGAGAATCATAGTAATGACAGGAGCCATACCTACAGCTATGACTTTCTATTCAAGGACAAAGATGCCGGAGACAGCACGATACACTGCATTAGTAGAAAAGAATGATGAAAAGGCGGCTAGTGATATGGGCTTCAGGAAAGGCATGGGCCATTGTTGATGCTTTCGGGTTTTTATACTTGGCTCAAAGCAAGGATCCAAGTAAGACTGACGAAGGCTATCCTCCGGGCATTGGGGTGAAAAATGCATTCCTTGTGTTAGGCGTAGTCAATGCGCTTGGCTTTGCATTCATCTTCTGTGTACCCGAAGCAAAGGGAAAATCTTTGAAAGACATGTCGTAGGAAAATGAACTGGATGTTGTCTAATTTCAGAAGTTAGAGGTCTCAACTCGAAACTCATCTTTAAGTATCGGTAGTGATAGTAGGGATAGCTAGTGTGTTAGCTTAGTTGCTAGTGTTTCTTCTTACATTGTATGTTCAATTTTCCAAGACTTCAATTGTTAGTTTTTCAAGATCAGCACTCTTTTAGTCGTGCTGACATTTATGTTAGAATTATCAAAGTTTCAATGCTTGTTCTAGGATGTTTGAGAACTTACCTACTTTTAACAAATATTTATGTTATATTTGTGCCACAACCACGAATTGCCACAAAATAAACCATTATTATTTTGAAAAAGAAGAATGCTCAATTCGCAGTGGTATTCAGAGTATTAGAGTACAAAACGTAAATATTATCTCTAACAAGCAACAAAAAAATCTTAGTTTTCTTATACAGTATTTATAGATCGTGATATTTCATCGAAAAAACCCGTGATATTATGTTGAAGTTTTTTTTTTTTTTTTAAAAAAACTTTTGCTGTGTTATGTCATCGAAGAACCCGTGATATTATGTTGAATAACTTATGATATTTTAAGAAATCCTCAATCCTCAAAAAGAAAGAATCTCCTCACATGATCCTGGTTTTGTAATGAATAATACAAGTACGTTCAACAAATAATATATAACAAAGTAAATATAATTATAATTTCGTATAAAAAACTTGGTAGTTTGCTAATACCATAGAGTATTTTCTTATTCCTAGCTTGTATAGACTAGGAGACCTATAATGAATTTTATGATGGAGTATTTCCATAAACGTTGATTATCAAATAAGATAATAATTTTCCAAAAACTATAAAACAGGGTTCTAGTTGCAAAAAATCAAATGAAGTTCAATTTGACATCAATGATGAATGATGAAAAATGCCAAGGAAACCGTAAGAAAAGATACATAAGTCTACAACAAAACATTAATTGAAGATCTTAACGATGAGCTTTTGTTTGAGATCTTATGTAGGTCGCCTTGTTATCGCACTACAATTCGCTAACCGTATCAAAGCGTTCGTGTTCCATAATCTCCGACTCTCTATTACTTTCTGAAGGATTTTCAGTGCACCTCGAAATCAAAGAAAACATGCTACCATGAACATTGTTATTAACCGTCAAGCCTTTGGTTACGTCTTATATTAAATCCCAAAATTTTCTACCTAATCCATTCACGGTTGTTTCTTCATTCAAAGATTTGATTTTGTGCTTCAGTTTCGACAGTTCGACTCAGGTGTGTTGTAACACCCGGAAATGTACCCTATTTTTATAGTGAAAATATTTTACGGTTACTTTTCAGTGAAATATAGTTCTAATCGTAAATTTTATTTTCCGAGTCGAATTTAGAATTTCCGAGTTCGTATTTGGAATTTCCGCGAGATTCCATGAGAATCCCGTCTTAAGGCGAGTTTGACTTTCCTTGACTTTTTCCTTTATATTCCCTCATACTCCCTTAACCTATTTTCACACAAACACATTTCAACTTACCTTCTTCCTTAAGAAACCCTTGCCTCCAATTTTGATCCATCTTTGAATCATCGTATCTTCCTCGTTTCTTGTTGAAATTCACGTAAGTTCGTCTCATTCTTCCCCTCTTACCTTCCTCTATCCATGTTGATATTAAAATCATCGTCTTTCTCGCTTTTCAAACTTTCCGTCTTTCTCAAGATGAATTTTATTCATCTTTTATGATCTATTTGTAGGTGGTGACCTCCAAGATCCCGACAAAGACTATTTCCTTATTGAAGAGGAGCTTGACGAGTAGTGAAGACGCATAAAGGTAACGGTGAAGGGTTACTCGATATCATTTACGTGTTTTATGTGATTTCTAGGTTAGAAACCGTATTTAGATTATGGTTAGTAAACTTATGACTTGTATTATGGTTGATGGATGTTATTTGTTGAGTTTTCATATGAGAATTGATGAATTGAACGTTAGTCGATAATTATCAAATGTTGATCTTGGTTGAAATTGGCATTTTCGTGTACTAGGGACCCCAGCCGGTCGACCGGCAGCCGGTCAGACCACCGGCTGGGGCAGTGGCTGTATATTTTGACATTTTTACGTGATTTTGAAATAAGGCATTGGTCTCAGCCGGTCGACCGACAGCCGGTCAGACCACCGGCTGAGACACCCCTAAATTCCCCTTGATTTTCTCTTATGCCTTAGGTCCCAGCCGGGTGACCGGCAGCCGGTCCACCTGACCGGCTGGGACACACTGACAATTCATGTTGATTTTTCATATGTTGATTGGCCTTAGCCGGTAGACCGGCAGCCGGTCCAGGTGGACCGGCTGGCACCTGCTGGAAGGTGTTTGTGATTTTGTTTACGGTTTTAATTTATAATAGTTCGCATGATTCGTTTATCGTATAATTTTACGTAGTGACTTATAATATTAAGGATTTGAATATATGACATTTCATTCGCTTGTATCACATGTTTTGTGACGGTTTTTGGTATGTCCCACGTTGAGTCGGTTTTTACAAATGATACGGTTTGAGCACTATTTGGTTATGTGCTTTGTACTCTCATTCCCTTGGCTACCTTCCCGTTCGTAAGGCTGGAATGTCGGAACGGGGATGTATCCTACTGCTTAAATGCATGTGTTAGTGGGCATACGACGACGTTGTTGGGAGTTGAACGCATTGCGTTGATCGACCCGGCCGTCAAATGTTGTGTACTTGCGAGGTGGTGTTATTTGCATGTAGCGTACCGCTTGTTATGAGGCTTGAGATCTTTTCCGCCTCTTTCGTGAATTGATCTACCGAATTTGGGGTACTCGGCATATATATTGTAAGTCCGTGTCTTGGATGTGGAACGTCTTACCACATGTCGAATCGGAACACGTCTTATTCCGAGAGTCTGGCCAGGTTTAGACTAGGACCGTATGATTATCGTCGTCCTACCGAGAGGAAATTAGTTTGCACATCATACGAAATGTGATCTGTGTATGCGTTCAGGGAAATGCGTATCCCGTGGATGCCTGTTAATCATACTTGCCATGTACACGGTGCTAGTGCGTTTCATTTACCGTGAGAGATGTCGTCTTTGTGTCGTCGTTCTTGAATGCGTGATTTCATGATATTATTCATGGTCATTGCATGATTGGGCCCGTCTATGTATTGGGTTGTTTGAATGGATGATAACATGATGGATTTATTCATGGTCATTGCATGACTTGACATGGTTTGTTTGTCGAGTCTCAATCTTATCAAACTTATACCGCTAACGGTGAGATGCAAGCCCTAGTAAGCGTATTCGGTTGCCTAAGAGTGTCTTCCCCGAGTCTTTGAATAGCATGATGGATTCGGATTTGATTTCCATATAATCTTATCATTATATATTGGATTGCCTATCTATTCTTATCGTATCTCACATGTATATCTCTATATGCATGATTATACTTTTGTATTTCCTTTGATGTACGTTTAATGTGATATGGCTGGGAGAACCCGGAGTTACTCCCTCCTGATTGTGGCGTTCATGTTTTTCATGAATGAACAGGTTGCTTGCATGGATGGCTTTTTGCTTTGACTATTTTGGGTTCGAGTGTGAGCTAGCGGGCGTTGTCCCTGGAAGTTTCACCTCTAGACGATTTAGCTAGTTTTGTTAAACACTTGTTCTTTGCTAACATTTTGAGAGATCCCGTCTCTTTGTTATATTTCGTACTTAGTTTGTAATATTTTGACACTCCTCGTTTTATCTATCTTGCATGTATAAAAGTTTTTAAAATACCGTATTTCCGCATACTATTTCACATGCTTGTATGTTTTATATTTCCGCATTCGCGAGGGTTGTCACATGTGTGGTGGTGTGTTCATCATTTGCAATCCTCTAACCAAACAATGGATTGCTCTTCCTCCCTCGCCACGGTCAGTCCACCAAAAACTGTCTATTTATCGGAGACGAATCAATGGAAAAACATAGATGTTGAAACACCCCTCCGACCTAACAATGAAAAATGTGACCAACCATATATGACCGCCGTTGATTGTCAAGGAAGGGTTTGCATTCGCCTTTCTAATTATTTCGGTGCGTTCAATCCTTTTGATGTTACTCCGACTTTTTGTGGGATTTTGAGATCTATCGGACTGCCAATGCTGAGATATGAAGGCAGATTACAAGAAAGTTATGGAAATTGTTACTCGTAAATGATTTTCGGATATTGTTCAACTCGAATGAAAATTCTTCTGCTATGAGCTTAAATAGACCGCTTTTTTGGAAGCTTGATATAAATTTCGAGAAGGAAGAACAACCTTAAAGATGGGGAGCGAGTGCCGTGTATACTGTACGATGACATGAAAGTGAAGGGATCAATTGTAGCGGAATGTGGTGTTGGCGATCGCATGTATAGAGTGCTGAAAGTGCATCCAAAGAAAGACTATTTGGTATATTTAGTAACAAGCTTGGCAGAAGATGAACAGCAGTTGGTTTTGTGCAATATTCGATCCAAGATCTTAATGCCATTGACAAACATTAGTCGTCATCAATTTTTCCCTTCTAACAAACTCGATCTCCCATGGCCAACACCTATCCCTCAATATTGGAATAACGAGCACAGTTGACATTTTTCCAAGGACAATAAGTTAAATTCACTCTTTAAAGATTTAATTCAACTGGGAGTTATATAAAATAAGAAAAATTCCCACGGTACCCCTGAACTTTGACAGAAATACCCAAAATTTTCAACTGAAAAACTTAAAGTGGCCATAACTCGTGTTTGCAAACTCGTAAAATGACGATTTTTTTTTCAAATCGTTAATCTTTCCGAGAGCTACGGTTTGAAAAAAAATTGGTCGTATTTGGATCCCGTGGCTAGGAGTTTATGTATGTCAAAGTTTTTTTTTTCACTGAACAAACTTTAAGTGGCCATATCTCCTGGTGACGAATTCCGAACTCGCCAAATTTTTTTTCAAATCGTAGTTCTCAGAAAGATGAACGATTTGAAAAAAAAAATCGGCATTCCGAGTTTGAAAACACGAGTTATGGCCACTTAAAGTTTTTCGGGCCAAAATTTTGGGCATTTCGGACAAATTGTCAGTACGAGGGTACCGTGGGAATTTTCCCTATAAAATATTGACAATTTTATGTCCTTTTCTCGGTACTTTTTTTTTCCTAACATACGCACTTTTGTAATTTTTTTTAGTTTGATTAATGTTCGTTTTTGGAATGTTATGATGAGAGTTTTCAAGAAATATTGAGATAATATTGTTGCTTTAATTGTATGGCATGAAAAAGGGATGCCGAGAGACAGAAATAAGAATAAGATATTGAGATAATAAGAAACTATGATATCGAGATAATACTTTTTACCCCTTGTGTAAGTTGTAATCAATGTGAAAGAAGAGAATGTTTTTACGTTGTGGTTTTTGGCGTGTCACTGACGGTTTCAGGCGTATCCATGGAGTGTCCGACACGACCACATAAACGCTCAAAAACTGGCAAGTCCATGCAACCTAGGACCTAGTACAGGTGAAGTCCATGTACCATTGGCTTGCCGCGCTACAAAGGTTAGGAATGAGAATCCGCATTAAATAGAATGGTATACACCAAAAACACAATTTGACCGTAAAACTACGTACAACTATACAAGGGCAAATCAACTGACTCAACCTTAAATCAACCTATTGGATCACATACATATGTGTGATTAGTGTTTAACTACAGTTTATAAATCAAAACAAACATTCCGTATTGGCATTCGCTCTAGAGACATTTCGACTGCATTACTATTCTCATTCTCATAAGCTCCTGAACCCGTAAGTTTGTAAGAACCTTAAAAATCACCCTAAACTTGTTGCCATTTAATTCTCATCCATTCTCCGGTGGTGCACCTTTTTGATAGGCAATTCTCATAATTACATCAATAAAGGTTAATACCATAATCCAAAAAGATCAAAATCCAGCTATTTTGTTGCAAATCTTAATCGAGGAAAAAGTCTAAACTCTAAGCACAACCCTATCAATCCATAAACGATGCAGCAATTCAACAAGTCGTACCAAAACCCATGTCAATACCCTAGGAAAAACACACAATCTCATTTGTGATGTGATGCTTCACAAGCTTGTGACTTCTCATAACCGGTTAAAATAATTGTTAAAAGGGGGAGAGGGTTGTGAGATGTCATAATTCATTCTTTGTCACTAGCAAGAATAACTAGGTAAAACCCCACAATACAACTTAATGTTTAAAATTGAACAATTCATGATTAGGACAACCAACATGAAATTCACAAGGAGAGAGAATACTAGTTGCAATAAATCAGACAACAAATATGTTGATCTAAGCCAGGAATTTTTATTGGTTCAAAATAGTTGCACTATCGTTCTTACTCCGTAGATGAAAGAATAATAGAAGTATTCTAAGAAAAAAATAATACGTACAATACCTACTGTTCCTCTTATTTTATTTCTCGTAGAAAATAACTCCGTTGGAGTCGTTAGCCCACATTTTTCACCGTCATCTACCACCCTTAACCACCGTCATCTACCAAACACAAACGCTGTCATCTACAATTTCCAACTTGAGGGCCCCAAACCCGCCATTGCATGTGGCTGGGATGATTAAAGAAATGCATGTTTTAACTATCCATATTTATATTGATTCTATGAAGCATTAAAGTAGAATTCTAACACATAGGGAATATATTTTGTTCATTATCTTAAAATTCAAACTTCACAAAAATTTCAATTTTTGATTTGATTTTTTTCTCTATTGAATATTATTTGCAGGCTATAGAAAAAGGATGACGCTTGTAACGTACTAAACAAGATGGTAGCTTTATTGTCCTTTATCTAACAAATGAATTTAGAGCGTGACATAATCTCCCCTGCTAACCGAAAAAAGTAGATGTTCTCAATTTTTTCCCCTTTGTTTTAAACAAAATGGTGCAAAATATTGAACACTTGTTGTACATATTTTTTTTGTTCTTGCTTTACAACTCAAAAACTGACTAGTGAAATCAAATCTCACCTTAGTTCAATAGGCCCACAAACAGTCTTACAGTCTGCTCGTCCTTCGCTTAGATGGCCCTCCTGGGAATAGCTTCATTATCCATCCTAGCACTCTCTCCACCACCTGATAGTATGGGAATACCAAAGGTCAAGAACATTAGAGATATGGAAATAAATTGGAACAATCATTCATTGTAGACACTAGAAAAGCCTAGATCATCATATTTGCTCTCGGTTTAAGCCTTAGTCTCGACTCTCGATGATCTACCACAATATCATATAGCTACAAAAATTGTATCTTCCCTGCTCTCTATTGGCTTAAAGTACCTCAATTTCAGAATTGACACTGTGGATGATGAGTTCAAGTCACTGTAATTGAATGCAGAGATGCGAAAAATAGAATATAAGAGCAACGCCAGAAGACTCTGTGTCTAATGAATGTAACTCTTCCAAAATCCGGGGCAAAACAGAACATATGGCTGCACTTTTCCATGAACCGCAGCCAAATGCTTGAAATAATGTCATAACTGGAGTACTTTTCCATATCTTACAATTTTGTTACCCAATTATGTGAAAATTGATACCCTCACAGGGCTCGCACCCTTTCTTCCCTTTATCGTTTCCTTGCTGATTTACTTTTTATTCAGTTAAGCATTTTCTTTGCAGTATGAAGACATAATTTAAGATTCTAAGCTGATTACGAGGGATAAAAGTACCTCATCGCCTTCATCTGCATAAGCAATAGTCTCGCGTGCAATACGAGAACCCATAGGCTGTCTGGGAGGAGGATTATCACTTGCCATGCTTTGAGCGGTCAACAGCTCAAGTCTTTGAGTTTGAACTTCCAGTTTGCGCGACAACTCCTTGTTCATATCCTTCAAATTATAAGCACATCATATTATTACACAGCATAAATTGCTTCAGAAGCAATGACTCGGCAGCAAGAATCTTATCAGTTTGGCTATATAGTTTTCTCATCTGGAAGACAAACCCAAATCAGATGTATTCCTTAATGAAAAATATAGTCACTGGATTGATCTCACATGCAAGATTGTTTCGTCTAAGTTTTCTGTAAGTTTTAGAATGGGTGATTTGGTGGAACATTTGACTTATAAGAACGCAAACAAAGTTCATTAAAGTGCCTGACTACCTTTAGTTTTGCACATGTCGAGACTTCACTTTTTAAAGCTTGCGTCACCTCCTCTTTCTCCACCATTATCTGCCATCAGTATTTCTGGAATTTAGCAGAAGACACTAAATCACTAATATTTATGAATTAGAGTGACAGAAGAGATAACCTACCTCGGAAATTAGCGAATTTATATTCTGTATTACTTGCACCTGATCAGGAGGTATAATTGTAGACAAATCTTCAAAACTGGCAGATCTGTTCTCTAAGAGAGAGAGCAAATTGTCTGCATTATTATGCGTTTGAATGTTGGATGAAGCTTGTTCTGAGGTGTTTTCTGAAGAACAGAGCCATAAAAAAAAATTTAAAAAAGGACAATTCCGTGAGTTCAATTATCTAGCATCAGTAATATAAATAAAATTATTAAAACACTTGTCTGATGACGATAGATGGTTTCTGACAACATAAACCTGCTTGGGGTTGGAAGCTACCAAAATCAACAATCTATAGTAGGGCAAAATAATTATTTAGGGTAGATCACAAGTAACAACTAACAAGATCAAACATACACTCCAAAAATTATACTCCCTCCATCCCAGTCATTGGTTTACCTATTCCATTTTAGGGTGTCTCATTCATTTGTTTACCTTTCTATAATAGGACGGTTTTTTATGATTAACTTGATCATCCAATTGCACAATTATCCAATTGTCATCAATAAACCAAACCACAAATGGTCCCCTCCTCTCTTCTTGGTCTTTGTGCCAAAAGCAAAGGTAAACAAATGATCGGGACTAAGGGAGTATAGTAGAAAGAATGGGATTGCAGCAACTCAAGTGACATGGCAGATATTGCAGGGAAACTCCATCCAGCCAACTAGCGAAAGCAAAATTTTCTGCTAGAGGGAACTTAGAGGTAAATACTACTATACCTCCAGTTGTATAATAAGCATTGTACAACCACTATATATTATCCGAGCTTATGTCTAATTTTTCTAAGCTTTTTTTTTTTATGTTGAAGTGTGTGAGTTCAGAAACTCTATAATATAGCTCAGATTCTTTAAAATAAAACTCGAAAGGTTTAGAACAGAGCTCGGATTCTAAACCACTAACACAACTGGTGGTATAGTCTATTAATTGGAACTTAGACGACCCTTTTTTCGTAGTGCAGTGATTTATTGGTAAAACAACGGGTGGGGTTAAGTGGGAAACCAATTCATGCAAGGAAATACTCAGGATGCTAACTGGTCCTGAGTGTCTGACACGTAAGTAAAACTCGAACATAAATTTCTGATCAATCAAAAAACCTATGGAAGACTCTCAAAATTAGTCAATCCAATTGTACAAACTGATAATTTGTTCAATTCCTGCAACCATTACTATGACTCCATCATTGATCATACAGCGCAAATCTCAAGCTGTCATTTTTATCCCAAAGTTGTGTCGAGAGCCTTGAGACAATTACTTCTTTTTTCACGACATCAACCTTCACCTTCTCAGCAAAATTAATTCATTATTTATCAGATGCAATGTCGCAATTAAATTCGGAGATGTGGAGAGTCTATTAATCTTTTAGTAAGCAATCAACAACCTACAAACGTAACCAGGGGAGACTATATACTATGGAGGTGTTCCGCATACACCAAGATTTGTACCAGTGAGCAACGACAGACACCTGAGTTGATAAACTACTACATGCAAGGAAAAAGCGCAGAACTATTCACATACGCAAATCAGCTGTAGAAGTAGATACATCTTTCTTGCTATGCACCCTATTGAGATCCACTGAAGTTCCACTAGTAGAAGTTTTGCGTAGTTTAGACTGCAGTAGTTTCTTTTCTGCATCAATAAGCATTTGTTTTCATATTAATGTTGAAAGAAATGGGATGACATGTGATCTCGTAAAAATTATAATTGCAGTTTTGCCTACTGTGCAAAAATGCTCAAATGTAAATCCCCAAACAGATATTGTTCTCCTGAACAAAGTGACAGATTTGTGTTTCCTACTTTCTTTTGCCTGAAATGAACCGTAAACTTTGTAATGATTATGTACCTTCCTGTAAAGCATCAATAGTCTGCTGCATATCACGACGGTCTTTATCTAAACTAGACATCTTTTTCCTGCATGATAATTCATAGTGTGTTAATCGTTGCATATAAACACCACACAAACTGATGAAATAGCAAGGACGAAATAAATCAGCTATTGTACTATGAACATAATGAGAGACGTCATTGAAGGAAGAAAGACAGTAACAAGACACTCCCGACTCCCACAGTTACGATACTGAATACAAGAATGAGCAATCAACCAGTCACCAGGCAAAGATACCTACTTCTGCACAAGGAAGACCAAGAGAAAGCCATGAATGCCATGTGAGCACTGAAATACCCCTCACCAACTACTATTAAGAGCTAAAAGATGTTGAACAACTACAAAACATATTCCTTAGATTCAATATCCCAGTCAAGTTCCACAGGATACCACCTACTGCACCCAGCAGTGCCTATGCGAACTGATACCGAGTACCTCAAAAGAAATCCCAAAACGCTTCATGTAAACACAACCACCACAACATTAACCCAGTGCCTCAATAGCTCTCGCAAATTGCGAATTTAAGGGGGGTCGCCGGGTTGGATGTACGCAGCCATACCCTTGTGTCACAACAAAAGAGAATATCATACTACCACCACGCAGTTCATGATCTCAAGCACAGCAGAGTCACTTAGAGCAGAAATCTATTGTCTTCCAGAACCGCCCGTCATAAATGAGAAGACTACGCAGCAATAAAGGCTAATCATTGATGATGTTATGTTATATGCAAAAAAGCAGCTTTATGTCATTCTGAAATAATATCGCTAAAACTTCGAACAATATAAGATTCGAAAGGATACAAATTTCAGAGCTTGACAACGTTTAGATTTGAGATGGTATATCAAGAATTAAGAGAGAAGGGAGAGAGATAAGTTTTTGAAGCCTGAAACTCTGAGTAATCCAAAATTGAAAAGAAAAATTGTTTCATATAAAATTAGTAAAACACTACCAACAATATTGACGAGCTGGACTCCATATGATCAAGCCCCAATCAAAATTTCTTCTAGACCTATATTATGGGGATTCATTACCAAGCAGGAACTAAAGGCTTGCTAAATCATGGCTCAATTCCCCCCACCTCGCCCCAAAATAACCCTTTGAAGATGCAAGAGACCAAAATGTAGAAGACTACCTCCAAACAAGAACTTATACGAGTAGCTTGTATTCACTCTTCTCAATTGTATAGCACATGCTTATAACAAGAGAAAAGATAACTTTAATGAGCTGATACAACTAAAATTCTAGGTTTAAGACTTCAACAGCGTCCTCGTTACCCAATGGCTACGAAACATGGTTCAAAATTTCGGTATCGGTCTTATTTGCAGGTATCGGTATATTCAGTCGTCGCGGATGAATCGTGGTTAATCTCGGTGATTTTGAGGGCGATGCGTGTCGGTAAAGTGAAAAACGATACAACTCGGCCGATACGATACATCTCCAACCGAGATTTTGAACCTTGCTACAAAAAGCCTCCTTTCCACAAAAGTAGGTGGATAAGCGACTTCGAGTTTAACTTTTGGATATCGATTACTTTCACTCCTACAGCAACAGAAAGATGTTTCAAATAAACGCTTAGTCCACTAACCCCTATATCCCAAAACCAAAGATCAATAAACCTTTGGCTGCATACAACGTAAACAGAAACCCACCCCCTTAGATAAGCTAGTCTCCATAGCTCAAAAAAATGATTATCAAATAACAACCCTATAAGTCCACTATGCCCCATGAACGACGATATATGAATCTTTGGCTCCATTGGCATTTAATCATTGGCGCCGTAGGAAACAAATAAGCAGCGTTATTAAGTAGATAAGTTGAAAACATAATATAACAGAACCAGTAGAAAAGGTATCAGAGTACACAAAGAGCAACTTCTATGATTATTCTATAACTAAAAAGTAAAAAATTCATACTTGTAAGAAGTAATTTCAGCATTTGAGTTTTCCAATTCCCTCTCTAACTTCAACTCACTAGATCTCAACCTTAGGGCCTACAGAACAATATCAAAAGGCAAATCCAGGTCAGAAGCACAAAAGAGAGAGATATGACAAACATTTAAATAGCATCAAACTAAGATTTCAGTGAGTAAAAAAAATTAAATTTAGACAGGTGTGTCTAATAGAGTATTAAAGACAAAGATTGATTGGTGCAGCCAATTAACATGGATAACTAAACTCAACTGATAGAACATACTCATTTAGTAAGGCGAGGCATTACATACACCTATCACCCTATGTTATAGTCTACGATTAAAAAACCGTCCCTACAAAAAGTTTACATTTAGGTGTTATTTTTCAAAAACATGAAGCAATAAAAAAAGGACAAAAAAGCATCCTCCTTGGTCTGCCTATTACGGAACGGCCCCAACAGGGTCACACTACATGTACACAGCATATTATTCATGAGAGTACTAAGGGAGTCATTTTGCTTTATTCAAAGTTAATCATTGCGAATCTGATAAAAGAATTCTTTTTATTTTTAGGGAGAGTTCCCTAGAAAGTTTTGCTTCCCATATTTTTGGCAACTATCTCTTTTATCTTTCGAATTCTCATGAAGTTTATGTGGAAATAAACAAGTATTATGTCATCTTCGGCAAAAAGTAGATATTTTAGCTTGGTTTGAAACGTGATCTCAGAATCAGTCATTAACCCTGATCTTGGTTGTGGTGCTAGAAATGCATAAATAGGCTCAAAATGCGGTCATTGTAAGTTGCAACCATTAAAACCTTGACCATTCCAATGTCAGTTTGTGAAAAGGTGACATTACCAATATAACACTTAAAAAATCATATTGAGAGCATTCAAACATACAAACAGAAATAAATCCAAATAAATAAGTAAATAATCACACTTGATTTTCGTGAGAGAAGCTCTCAATATTGTAAACTGAGGCACACAATCATCCTTGCCCACCTTAAATAGTCATTACCTACTCTGGTTAAGGGTGGGAATTGTATTTATATAAGGACACCTCTCCCCATCTTTTTTCCCGCATGCACAACTGATGCAAGCAAGTCACATAAAAAGGACACAACGGAGGCATTAACGGAGAAATCATCACCTTCTCTTCTAAATTGATGACTTCAGAGGCCAGTAGCTTTGCACGCTCATCAGCTGCATTACATTCAAGATGCGCGTTTGTAAATTCAGCCTTTATAGCCTCAAGCTCAACCTACTACACCAATACGACAGAATTATAAAAGCAGAGATAATAATTAAACTATATCAACCTATTTAATAAATTAGAAGATTCTACAGGGGCTAGCCCAGATCTATCAATGATAAGATTAGATAACACTTGAGCACAACCATCGGTTTTCAAAGACATTAACTTCAGATCTACGCCACAATGCCCACAGCTTTATTCACAAAACAGCATGTACTAAAAGTGTTGTCATTATCACATCCAAAATCAATGATACTTACCGACCGGGCCTTGATTTCCTCCTGTAATCTTCCTATCTCAGCCTTTAGCTGGCTCACAAGGCTCGCCTGGAATTAGCTCCAAAAGTCAGAACACAGCTAGTAACATCAAGTTTGCAAAAAATACGACCATAAAAAAGTATTTTAAAAGGTTGTTTAAAGAAACAACCCAAGCAGTATAGAGTCACAGTTATCAAAAAATTATTCATTTGATAGTCCGAGTATATAATTGTGTAGTGGGCAAACATACAATTTCATATTCTTTGGAATTACCCAAATTTTCGAATTCCCGTCACATAACTTGAAAAAAATGGGGAACTTCCAAAGAAAAGGAAGGAGCATTATTTTGTTTGTGAGAAGAATGTTAAGAGAATGATGGAAATAGTAGGTCAATAGCACTGATCTTGAACAAATTAAAGGTAGCAATACATCACATCTTGGCACCCGGTAAAGCGGTTCATGGAGTGCCAGTATAATATAAAAAGATTCAAACTTGTTGACAGGCCATAGTCAGTGGTCAATACTCAATACCAACACAACAAATGCTGCCGCTATCTAAGCCCACCTGCACGAAAGGAAAGTAAAGGAACTCCGTCTCCAGTGTTTCTTTACGTAATATAACTTTCAGTGAACCTCACTAAGACACCAAGTAACTGGAGTGAATGACTCAAAACTGCAGACTGTAGATGAAACCATGTCTTTCTCATTCAAGTACTTTCTTTCACACACACATCAGCCTGTGTTGTCATTGTTCACTCTCCCAACTATGCAAGTTCATTTGGGTATGTAAAGCTTCATAAAGATAAAAGCTTTCGAATGAACAAGGGTTTATCGTGAAAGCCCACTCAAGCTTGAACAATAACGGCCTACTTACTGCCTGATGTGCCTCTTTCCTGAGTTCCGAATATTTTTTCTGCTATTTGAAAGAACAAAAGCATGGATGCTCTAAAAACATTTCTGCATCGTAAGCTTGACCAATTCTCATGAAAGCATGCTAACAGCCTAACAGGTGAGTGAGGAAGACTAGGTTTTCCTTGAATGTACATAGGCACTTTAATTGAGAAGCAATGAAAGAGTGATGAGCAAGAAATGGCATTGCGGTTAGATAACTAAGCCTTTGGTTAGAGAAATCCAATGTCTTATCAGGAGTGCCCGTTATTTGAACAATCTCCAGACTCCAAAGAGAAGTTACATCCTTGGCCTCCTTGATGAAATCCGTCAAGGTTTGAAAGACATCTCTACAAACTATGACTGTGAATTCTGAAACATTATTGGTACATTTCTTCCCCTCAACAAAACTAAGTGACCCCTTCTTTCGGACTAGCCACCACCAAATGCATACCTTAGAAAACTCGTAACAACTTCACCCACAGAAAAAAAAAAAAAAAAAAAGGGGGAAAAAGAAAACCACTTTAAGGGGCTTGAGGAAAATAATACACAGTAAATTTTGAAGTTCAATACTGCCTATAGAAAAGCGTTATCAACTCCAGTAAGATAACAGATAAAGCGAAGCAATAAACAGAGTCATTGTGTTAGGGATAAAGTTATCATTTGGATGAAAGGCTTAAAAATGTTTAAAACACCAATCAAATTTTAAGAAAATGTGAACCACAAGCACACACCAAACTAAAAACTCCAGCTAACACAACGAGTCACAAACACCCATGACTAATAAGTTGCTGTCTTACAAAAAATAGTGAAGATCCACAATATTTTAATAAGAAAAATTGAGAAATGAAGATAATTCAGTCAAAGAAACATTCTACAGAAACGAAAACGCATTCAGAACTCAGCAAGACGTGGTTCATAGAAAAGATGCAATCTAATTCAGTTGTACAATTGGGTACAGCTAGAGAAACCATGCAAAAATCGATAGAAGTAACACCAACCTGCTGGTTATAGCTTTCTGTCAAAGACGAATTTTCAGCAGCTAAAGACTCTGCTAAAGCTTTTGAAGCCTCCATTGAACGTTGCAAAGAGAATTTCTCTTGTGTCAGATCCTCTATGTGCTACATATCATACAAAAAAAAAGAGCCTTAAAAAGAGAGGGTACAGCCAGCCTATAAAAAATGAAAAATTTCTTATGACCAACAAAGATGCCTGGTTGAATTCAACATTATGTAATAGTTATACAGCCAAAAGTCTTGTACTAAAAAAATGGACAGCTTGTGCGCAACAAAGACGACCGATAGTTTAAAATCTCACCATGGATTGAACCATAAAACAAATAATCAAGAATCAGCATTAGACAGCTTGACCAGGATGACAAAGAAAAATGGCAAGCAGAAGTTAAAAGGTTAGCATCACACATCAAGTAGAACATGCAGCGAGGAACCACAGTTACCTTAAAGTAAAGTATACAACCAAAAGATGTCACAAAAAAATATGATTCAACCGAACTCCTAATCAGATACTCCTACGGTAATGAGATTTTCGTCCCAGTGTCATTTTTAGGGTGTTAATGGCTTCATGCTATATCCTTCCCACTTCTTTTCTTTCCATATAAAGAATGTTTTTTTACCAAGTTGTGCACAATAACGTTACACAATTACAAATACCATCGTTACACTCAACTTAAGATCTATAACCTTAATTCAACATAACCATATTCAAAATTAAACCTAAAAAACATTTACTCCCACTCTCCTCAAACTATCAGAGCTACCTACTCTTCCCTACCCACCTGCCACCTTCTCTCCTTCCCACCTACCAAATTTTCTCTCCTCCACACTGCCTACAGCATCTTCACCAATCTCCGCCAGCCGCAGCCTACCCTCCATTTGCAGCCATTCTTCACCCGCGATCTCTCTCCTATGAGCCTCCCCCAGCAACGATTACACTGGCCACAGCCACAACTCCGTCTGCCAAGTCCATGCTCAATTAGCTCCCTCCTGCGGCAACCTCCACGCTTATCTCCCCCTCCCCGATTCTCACCCTCCAGACCCCGATGCCCCTCCTCAATGTGCGGCCTTTTTTTACCTCTACTTTGGTTGTTGGGACACGCCCATGTCCAACACAACACTCAAGGTAATGGGTATGGAGTCCTTACCCATACTTACTTATCCGGCCCTGCTCTCAGATGAGAAGGTTATAAAGTCTCGAATGAGAAAAACAGAGGGGGACAGGTATATCGCCGTATATGAACCATATAATACTCCCTCCTATTCAGGGTATTTTCCCTTCTTTCCATTTTTGGTTTATTCATGTTTTCTTCCCTCTTTCCTTTTTCGGAAGTTTTGTGTGGGCCAAATTCAATTGCATGTGTGGTGTTGTGTGTTTGTGCAGGAACGGAAGCTCCAAATTCATTTCCTTATTTCTTGTGCAAAAGGAAATAGGAAGAAAACCCTCAATAGGAGGGAGTATGAGTTATGGAGATTATTAGCCCAAAATCTCAACTATCTCTTCACTTCATTTTAAAATTTAAAACCAAATTTTGTCATATGTTCAATTATTACCCGTTTAGAGTCATGTCTCTGTATACATATGTTGTATCCCGCATTTTAATATGAATCAATGAAGAGTACCATACTTGGATATGTAGCCGAATCCCATGCACCTACCGAGTCTAAGAAGTGGGAACTGGGAAGAACATTTGGAATACGCAGGAAGTACCTTTGGAACTTGCCAGGATGTGAATTTTTAAAGCAGACAAAAGGTTCTGTCTAAAGGATGAAATCACCGACATGGACGCTAAAAACAGAAAAGAAAGCAAAATACCTGCTCTAAAGCAGCAAAATCTTCATTCTGCCTCTCCGAATTGAACTGAAGCTTACTATCCAAGCTGTTCTCTAATATTTTTTGTCCCATAAACCCATTGCCAAAATAATTACTATTTGTATTTGAATACACCGGAGTTGGAAGAGGTTCAGCTGGAGAAAAAGTAGTGATCTCTGGAACTCGTGATGGCGCTACAAAATCATTGCTCGGAAGCTTGGAAGTTGTGAAACTTCCCTTTTCAACAAGAGGTCGGCCAGATACAGGAGAATCGTTACCAATTTTCAGAGAATCAAGGAATGAAGGGCGGGATTTTCTGAAATGTGTTTCGGCAGCAGCTGAAGATAAGATTCCATTAACCGGACCACTTGAATTGAAATTCCAACTTTCTGAAAGCGATTCAGATGCTTGTTGACTACCAAATTTCAAATAGCTCTCGACTACATCACTAGGTCTTCTTTCATCATTATCAGAAGTCAGATCGTTCTTCAATGCCAGTTTTTGCTGGTTATAACCAACCTCCAATGTAGATGCCTGAGATTTAATATTAGGCTGCATTGATTCTGCATAACAGGAGATCGTGATGAAGAAACATCAGCTAAATCACTCGAACCACAAGACAAATAAAACAAAGTTACCACTTACCAGACACCAGTGCCACAGTAGGAACATCGAAATTACATAAGTACCTCAAAGGCTTCAGCTTATAAAAAAAGGAAATACGCAGCCTTACCATAAATTAAACATATTGAGAGGTAGTTTCTGGACGACCCATAATGAATTACGGCAACTAAGTGTAATAGTAATATCATACAGGAAAAAAGGCATTAGCAATCGAACAACTACTACACTAACCAGGTTCATCATGTCGTTGTAATAAGTTGGTGAAACGTCCAAAATTTTTAGCGCTATCATTAGTGAATGGGAGGATTAGAGAAGAGTTGGTGTCTTTATCGCCTCCATAGAAATTAGAGGAGAAATTACTGTTACTACCCAAAGATACTGCAACTTCATGCTTTCCATTGCCCACATCATTCTCAAAGGAAGGAAGTTCTGAAGTTTTTACATATACCGAACCTTTTTGGTACTCTAGAACTGGAGCATCATTCCCGTTTCCTGCTTGTGCCGGGAGAACCGAAAGCAAATTAGATGAATTCCAATTACCAATGCCACTATTAACCTGTTCTTGTGGAACTGTTTCAGAGCCACTATCATGAGCGAAACCATGATCTTTTTTAATATCACCAGAACTATCCGTAACCACACCTGTCATTGCATAGCCAAGACCTACAGAATTAAGCGGTGGCGGTGGAGGTTCGTGTTGAGACGTTTGTTTCTCAGCTGTTGTAGAATTAGAAATACGTGGTTGACTTGAAGCTGCGGACTTTTTCGCTCCTTTTTTCTTTCTGAACTCTTCCAGCTGTAAATATATGCACATTACAGAAAGATAATCTATACATAAGTTCTTTCGATTCAGATCATTTGCAGTCACTAAATTTGGACTTTTGGTGGCCAAAGGTCTTCTTTTTCAATTGGTCAAATGATAAAAGCTAATCTACTTCATTACAACAGGCAAACGCATTTACTTCAATCATATAGGATACTGACTAACCAAACTATCATGCCATTTAAGATCTACATTTCCCCCTTTCCAAGCTGCCTGATTAACGAACCTAATGATAACACTGTGTACTACATTTAAATCTCGGATTTAGTCACGATCCCAATATCAGTGGGTAGGGCCTAATCTCGCTAAAAGTGGCTACTATCACCTCAAAATACGGTTAAATAAAGCCAAGTAACCTCAAAATGGCGTGCCCAGATCGAGGACCAAAAAAGGTAGCTCATTGACAACAAAACCTGACCAATCAACACCAAAAGTCCCGAAATTCACCAAACACCCTCGGAGATCCTAAAATTAGTCAAAAAGACGATCAAAGTTGCGGAAAACACACACATTGCAACATTATTGAATCCCATAAAATGATAACAGCATAAACACAACACAATTGGGCAAAAATAACAATCTACGGCAAAAAAATAAAAAAAATCAAAATGCAATTAAATTCCAATAATCATGAGGATTACCCGACGTCTACCAGCTTCCCTAAGCTCCTCTTTTTTCGCGGTTTCGGACGAAACTTGAGCAGTCGCCATCTTTTCAATCAAACAATAACCCTAATCCAACTAATTCCAAAATTATGCAACTTGCCGAAACCCTAATCGATCCGATCAAAATATCACAAATACAATTGAGCTTCAACAAAATGCAATTCGATCTTCGAAATCAACAATTGAAATCAAAATAAAAACAATCCGATCCCCCAATCAAACAAGATCGTGCGAATTAATTACCGATGGAGTGATCGAATTGCGCGAAGAGCTTCAAAATCGCTCTTCAATACACCATACAATTGGGGAAAAATGAAGGAATTTATTGATTGATTGATATACGACCAATTAAATTGATATTATACCAACAACAACTTTGCACCAATTATATATTTATACTATATACGAGTATTATTAATGAGATTATTATTCAAAAATAAGATGAACCCAAAATTAATTATTGGTGTTGTTATGATTTGTGGAAGGCTAAACAATTAAACATTAGGGTGGAAGGAGAAGTAGAGGCGCCATGAATCCATGATTATTTGATTATGTCGGTAATTACGACCGTAAATGGTTGGGAATTAATCTTTCTTCAAATTTTGAAATTATAACCCACACAGTTATTTAACGTGGAACCACTCGGACGGGTGTCTTGTCCATTTGGTAAACTACGTCATCATCATCTATTGGAACGATTTTTTAAAATAATGTTTAAAAGTATAATATTTACAAAGTATTATTTTGGGTTGATCTAGAAATTATTTGATAAAATGGTATTTACGTAGATTTGTAGTTTTTAAACCAGAATATGAAACAAATACGTCATTCTCAATAACGTGTTTATAACTAGTATAGATTCCGTGCTAAGCGCGGTTTTTTTAGATTTTACATTTACTTAAGAGGGTCCTCGTTTATATTATTTGCATAAAGTAATTGTACTTTTATTTTTCCGTGCTAAGCGCGGTTTTTTTAGATTTTACATTTACTTAAGAGGGTCCTCGTTTATATTATTTGCATAAAGTAATTGTACTTTTATTTTTATATAATATACTTATGTTTAAGTTATGATTCTTATGTTTAAATGGAAAAATCGGATTTTTATGTGTAATTGAATATGAAAAATCTTTATTTTCTGCAATGATAGCTAGTTTAGACCCCGTGCATAAATGCACGGCATATAGAAAAATTTTATGTCTAATAAACTATTTGGATAATAGTGGGATCTCATTAGTTGTACTCCCTCCGTCCAGGTCATTTGTTTACCTTTGCTTTTGGCACAGTTATTAAGGAAATGGTAGGGGACCAGTTGTGGTGGTAGTTGCTAGATGTCTAGATGACATGTGGACAATAGTCTCATTGGATGATCAAATTACTCATAGATTACCATCCTAATATTGAAAGGTAAACAAATGAGTGAGACACCCTAAAATGGAAATGGTAAACAAATGACCGGGACGGAGGGAGTACATTTTTCTTATCATTGCATTTTGCTTTGAACCTACAAAGTTGAAACTGAAAAGTAATAATTAAAAAAATTGAGTAGCGTGTTGAAATGTATTTTAAGGAAAATATTTTTATATCACAAAGCTAGTGATCCCAATTCAAATTTTTTCTCAATGTCACAAAAGTAATAAAAATTGTTTATAATTTTGTTTTAAACGTAGTATGAGTCAAGTCATTCTCAAATAATAGTATTAATAAAATTCTATTTATAGTTTAATTAAAATATTATAGGTTAGAAGTTAGTAAAAATAATATAACTTGATGAAAAGATTATTTTTATTGAAAATATAACAATTAAATGGAATAAATTAATAGCAATATAAATTCTTTTTTTTTTTTTGCAAATGTAAGCTTTGATTAATAAGGCCCACTCTTGCCCTGCCCTGGCTTTTTGAATTTCGGCTTCCCTACAGCTAGGTTGGCCTTAGCCTTGCCCATACCTTTGCCCTTGTTGCCAATCATGAGAACGTCCTGTTTCAGACTCCCACTCAATTTCAGATCACTCTCTGTCTGTACAGGGAGTGAGTGGAGCTGAATGACGAACGCGATCTATGACGATCTTCTCATCGATTTTGCAACCAAGTGCCTCCAGTTTCTCGACATTCTCAATCATGTCAAGAATGTGTGAGCTAACTGCTTGGCCCCTCTGGAGTTTCGCTTTCAAAGAAGCGACCTGTATGCTCATAGCTAACGATCCTCGGTGCTTTCGAGAACTCGTTAGAGAGCGTTGTGAAAATCTTGTTTGCACCTTGGGCAATGAATCGCCTTTGCAAATTTGATTCCATTGAAAAGATGAGTACGTTCTTTATCGCACCCGCCTCCATTACGAAATCAATATAAGCAAGTGATTCATTTGCTTCTGCATTGGGGCCTGGGTTTGGCGTTAGTGGCTTAGTCAAGTACTCGAGCTTACCGTCAGCAATGGCAGCATTCCGTAATGCCGCCTCCCAGTCCGCAAAGTTGGACCCGTTATTCTTCAGTCGCGTTGACTGATTCATATTGTCCATGAAAATCTTAAGCCAGGACTCACGTCCGAGCGTGGCACTTGGCATTGGGTCATCAGTATGGCCAGCCATTTTGTTATTTAGCAGTTATATCTGTATATAACGAATTCAAAAACTGTGAAAAATAAAATAAATATGATAAGTATTCATCGTTTTAAATTTTGAGTCTAATGAAAAAACTGTTTAATGCGATGACTCGTGCATTTATACAATTGACCTCCCTCAAGAATTATATAAATGATCCCAAGACTCAATTTCAGTAAATTGATAAGCCAACCTCTTGGCTAATTCTACCTTTAGAATTCTCGGTCGATAAATTTCTGTAAATTCTATCTTTTAGTCCATTATAATCCCGAGATATTACTCGGACTACAATGATGAGGTAAAATAGGTCAACACTCACTACTTACCCAACGTAGAAGGGGTCATATTATGACTTCCGACGAAGAAGGGGCTCATAGTAGTTTTCCCTATAAAGACTAATCTCAATTTTATTTATAGGGGAAGGTCCCATCATCTTAACTTAAATTCATTATAAGTGAACGAATGTCTAGCAACTCGAGAATGATTTAACTAAGGTGATGGCCCTAAAAACGAGTGACATCTGTATGTCCATGATTAAAATATTCAACCTATATGAATCATTTTACATGCATTTTATCAGGTGGTTTGGTTTAGGCGGAATATGATGCAATTATCTATCATGTGAAGGAAAGACAAACGAGAATGAAAAACGTAAAAGAAAAACATGTCCTAGTGTGGCCTATCCTACCAAAAAGAATAAAATACAACTCGGAATCCAACAGATTGGACCCTCGAAGCTTGACTTGATCACCCTTCTTGGTCCATGCAGCGGGAGTGAGCTCCAATCTCCATCTTTAGTCTTCTTTGAAATTAAAACAAATAAAATTACATAGATCCTATTTATTACAAACTAATTTCAAAACCCAAAACTAAAAATAAGGGAGATTCGAGATCTCAAAATACAACCAAGACTATGTTACCATCATTACGGTAACACAATCCACTAAGGCCACACTAAGTTAC
The DNA here is from genome assembly GCA_022085475.1 of Heliosperma pusillum. Lineage (NCBI taxonomy): Eukaryota > Viridiplantae > Streptophyta > Magnoliopsida > Caryophyllales > Caryophyllaceae > Heliosperma > Heliosperma pusillum. The sequence goes on from JAIUZE010019764.1 coordinate 40,311, forward strand.
AACTGATTGTAAAATACGTTAAAAAATTCATTCAATCAATCCAAACACATTATAAAAGCACCAACTAAAATAAAACATTCAAGACATAATACAGTTATTACGATGTTTTATCATCCAAACCACCATATAACATAGATTATAATTATGTGGTAATTCTGTAATTACCCACATCAATCACAATCCCGATTCATTTTACAAATAAAATGAACTATCCTAAACATTTCAAACTGCTTTAAAATGTAATATATTAAGCATATGTGAACCGTTTCACATTAATTATACAAAATCCGAATGATGTACAATTAAAGGCCAAAAACTTGAACACGAAAAACAGAAATTTTTTTTTTATAAAAAAAAAATTTCGGCAAGAATTTTTCAAGCAAAACGGTCCTTATCGACAAAATAGGGAAAAATTAATATCCTTTCAAATGATAAACTCATTCAACATCGTTTTCATTTTCATTTTAATCTAATCTTTATTAAATTAAAACATCTACAAATCTATTCTATGTTATTTTAACAGATTAAAATAACAAAATAAATCTAAATGAAAACGAATACGAAAGGAAATACGATTCTGTAAAGTACTCGATCGAGAAGAAATTAAACAATAAAGTATCTCAATCGACTAATTCTTCCTAGTCGACAAACAGGGACCACGATCGAGTATAAAATCACTCGATCGACCAAAACTATGAGAAAACCGCTCGATCGATCAAACCAAATTACTCGATCGACCAAACCTTTTAGAAAAATTGCTCGATCGATCAAAACCGTTTACTCGATCGATCAAACAACATAGTAAACGGCTCGATCGAGTGAAAGCAATTACTCGATCGACCAAAAACCCACAAAAACTGCTCGATCGAGACATTAAAGTCCTCGATCGAGTCAAACACACAGCGGATGAAAACAGTTTCGGTTTATGAAATCAAATTAAAACAATTTCGTGGCCTATGCTCTGATACCACTTGTGGGAAATCGGTATTACCACAATACAATTATTTTAGGATTATAACGAAAAGTAATAATTTGATTATGCAAGTCATAAACGAAAACAAGAATAATAGTAGAGATATAGAAATCAACCTCCGGTCCTAGCAATTGGCGTAAAGAACAGAGATATCAAAGTAGATATCCTCCTAATCGTTGCACCCAAGATGCTCCGAGAAATACCCTTGTGTTGCTAGAAGTTATCAAAAATTACTGTTAACTTTTGATTTGTGTTTTTGTCAAAAGTTACTGATAACCTTTGTCTGTTGTGATGAATTTCAGATGGAGGCTGTGTGAGAATTAGGTTAGATCAGAAAGTTGAAAATCTGAATTTTCTATTCTCCTCTCTATCATTCTCACGGCAACTTTTGTTTTTATATGAGGAGATTCAGTCTCCTCAAATAACTACCCATTGACCCGAAAACCCGAGTGTATCTGAATACCGTGTTTCGGTCATTTTAGCTTCCAATATAATGTAATATCTTATAATCGTCGTTTTACACGGACCGACATTATAATCCGTCATTAATTATAAATTTCCGTATATTTATAATTTGCCAATTAATTATAACGGTTTATGTTTAATTAGCTTACATTATATACTATAATTAAATATAACCTTTTATATTCAATATTATGAATTACAGTTAATTCGTCTCAGCTAACTTTCGTCTCATCATCACATTGACTAACCTTTTAGTCAATTACACTGACTAACCTTTTAGTCATATAATAGGGTACAACTATGATTATTTCTCAAATAATAATATCTCTCAAACACATCCTATAGGTGTGACTTTTAGGGACCAGTTGATTACCGCCATCTGTATGACAATAACGTCCAAACTTTCTAGCAAGCCAACCGTATTTGATAAACGTTAATCAACTGATATGATACAAAGTATACCCACGTGAACCTACAGAGATTTATTTATGTTATTGCACTAACTGTGGAGGACACTGGCTCCAACAATCTCCCACTTGTCTGTACAAGTGTATGTGCGATAACCGATTCTCATATCCATATTAAATTTCTCCCACTCAATGTAAAACAATTTGCAAAGTCCGTATTCACAAAGGTTGTATTTTACAAGTGATCTGTATCAAGAGTGGTTTCCCCGACTAGAGAGTAACTTAACTGATAAACGAATCTTCATTCGAGCATGGCCATGCATTTCAGTTACAGCTCCTCGAGTGGCCATGAGAAATATCATATCCTGATAAAGGTTGGATATATTCTTCAACTCGAATCTTGACAGAACAAGCGCAGAGATGAAATGACCCAGTGAAAATCTACTTAGGCTCTGTTACGGGCTTCGACCATGAGAAAGAAACCCCAAACTCCCCCAAAAAACTGCCTTTAGCTCAAGAGACAGTCGATATAGTCAAAAGAATCGACTCTAGGAACACTATGGATGTCCCTATCCAAGGATCCTGGCACTTAATGTTCTGAAACATTTAGGACTCCATAACGTCGTCACAAAAATGTCCTGCGCAGTATCATTATAACCCGCATCTGTGATCGATCAGTCAACAGTTTGACTTATGGCTCGTTGAACCCACCATCAATCGACGTCACAAAATAATTGCCAGAGTTATCAGCTCATGTAGGCAATTACAGACCAAAACAAAATATAATGTAATTCAGTTCACTTTGTGGTGTTCAATGTTGTCCGTACAACCCACATGAAAACAAAATATAAACAAAACGATGATTTTATATATAGTTTTTATGAAAAGATACAGGTGTCTAATCCATAAAAAACAACTAATACAACTCAGGAACACGTTTGATTCCCATGGAAATAACGTGCCCTTCATGTTTATCATATCTCAATGGGTTAGTGAGAGGATCTGCGACGTTGTCATCCGTAGCAATCTTGTCTATCACTATCTCCCTTTGCTCCACATAATCTCGGATCATGTGAGCCTTCCGTTGTACATGCCTAGACTTGTTGCTGGACTTGGGCTCCTTAGCCTGGAAGATGGCACCACTATTATCACAATAGATGGTGATCGGATCATTCGAACTAGGAACTACAGTTAGTCCTTGTAAGAACTGACGCATCCATATAGCTTCCTTCGAAGCCTCTGAAGCAGCATAGTACTCGGATTCAGTCGTAGAATCTGCTATAACAGTTTGTTTGGAGCTTTTCCAGCTGACCGCAGCGCCATTAAGAGTAAAAACGAATCCAGACTGAGATTTCGAGTCATCTCGATCCGTTTGGAAGCTGGCATCTGCGTAACCGATTGA
>JAIUZE010019766.1:0-17458 GCA_022085475.1 Heliosperma pusillum
TCTCTCTCTCTCTCTATATATATATATATATATATATATATATATATATATATATATATATATATATATATATACAGAGAGAGAGAGAGAGAGAGAGAGAGAGAGAGAGAGAGAGAGCTTAGTTCTTTTGAGTCCACCATTTCCATAGAGACCTTGAGTCCTCATCCTATCCATTGGATGAAGGAGATAGATGAATAAGATGAAGGCGGTTTCGTACAGAAAAATTAGAATTTATATAATTTTAACATTTTACGAGTGTAACTTTAATGCTTTTCTAGTGTAACTTTAAGTTTTTAAAGATGTTTTTGCATTGAAAAATTTGAATTTTTATAATTTTTTACATTTTACGAGTGTAACTTTAATTTTGTAAGACGGTTTTGTAAATAAAAATTTGAACTTGTATAACTTTAACATTTTATGAGGGTCACTTTGGCGCTTTCTGAGTGTAAAGCTAATATTTTACAAGTGTAACTTTAATAATTTTTGGTCATTTTAGGTACAAAATTTTGAATTTTATTACATGTAACTTTAGTCATTTATGAGTGTAACTTTAGTGCTTTATATGAGTGTAACTTTAGTCCTTTATGAGTGTAACTGTAGTTTTTTATGAGTGTAACTGTAGTTTTTTATGGGTGTAACTGTAGTCCAACAACCGTCAAACACCACCACCATCTTCCACCATAAACCCACGCACACTAAAAAGTAGATCTAGAAAGAAACAAATCTAAAAACAAGATTTAAAAAAAAAAAACAAATCTATTACCACAAGTATAACTTTTAAGTTATTTGTGTTACTTTAATAAATAATGTGTGTTACTTTATTTGACGATATATGTAACTTTAAAAAATAAAGTGTGTAACTTTAATAGGGAATTTGTGTTATTTTAATAGAATAAGAGTGTAACTTTAAAAGAACAACACAAAAACATATTTAAAACCACCACAAAAAAGTAGATCTGGAAAAAAAAAAAACTAAAAACAGATTATTTGAGAGTGTAACTTTAATAGTGAACGAGTATAACTTTAAAAGAACAACACAAAAACAGATCTGAAACCACCACGATAACAAGACGATATTTTTGAAATTTGAAAAAAAAAACAAAAAATCAATATATATATATATATATATATATATATATAAAAGAGGCTTTTTTCGAGGCACGTGAGTGGCTCCACCATTATAGGAACTCTTAAAATAAAAATTAAATTCATACATATACTTTCCAAGTTATGGTTGAACTCTTAGATTTTGATTATATTTTTTAAATTAATTATTTTCCTAATAATATTATCAACTTTACAACATTAAATTCATACATATATTTTCCAAGTTATGGTTGAACACTTAGATTTTGAATATATTTTTTAAATTAATTATTTTCCTAATAATATTATGAACTTTTCAACTTTTTAGAAACTCTTTAAAGAAAAATTAAATTCATAACTATTATTTGTCCCACATTGAAAAATAATGTAGATGTGGTAAATATATTACATATAAATAGTAGAATTGTTCCACATCGGAAAAATAATAAAGTGGGTAATCCTATGATTATATATAGGAGTCATCCATAAACCTTATGCATCAAGCCAAAAATTTTGAATCTCTTAATACTATGTATAAATAGTAAAATTGTCCCACATCATAAAATTAACATAAGGTGGGTGATCCTATGATAAAATATAGGAATCATTCTTGGACCTTATATAACAAACTAAAAAATGAATATACTATGTATAAATAGTCTCTTAAGTATTGTTTTAAAGATTCTTAAGAGTTTGTCTATTATTATCTTCACAATTGTTAAATTTACATCATAAAAAATTAATTTTAAAAGGTATTATTAAAAAAATTCAATTATTGTAAAAAACATTATGAAGATAATATAATTAGATTCGCGTTGGAAAAAAAACCCCGCAAAGTATAGAAACTCATATTATTTGCACATACTTGGTGTAATATTTAGTATATTATTTGTCCTATATTGAAAATAATGTAGGTGTGGTGAATATATTACCTATAAATAGTCGAATTATCTCACATCATAAAAATATCATAGGGTGGGTGATCTTATGATTACAAATAGGAATCATATTTGAAACTAAAGTTTCAACCCAAAATCTTTTGAGCCTCTTACATATTGTCTTACAAAGCTCTTAAAATTTGTATTATAATCTTCACTAGAGTGAAATTTACATCATTAAAAATTAATTTAGAAAAGTATCATAAATAATAATTTTGATGGTAAACTATTTAATGTGTTATTTGTCTCACATTGAAAAAAATAATGTAGGTATGGTGACTCGTGAATACATACTACGTATCAATATTAAAATTTGTCCCACATTAAAAAATTATCATAAGGTGGAGTGATCATAAATATGATCATCGCACGGACTTTTAAACTATTTTTTTTATATTGTTATGTTAATAAATGACTTTAAAAATTTAATGAATGACATTTAAAATATTTTTTATTATTCTAATATTAATATAACAGTTTAGTAACAGTTAAGAAATAAATATTATATGTAAAAAGATGGTGTACTACTTAGTTTGTTATTAGTCCCACATTAAGAATATTGTATGTGGGGTGAGTATATTACCTATATGTAAATTGTCCCACATTGAAAAATTATTATAACATAGGATGATCCTATAATTATAAAAATGAGTCATCCTTGAACTTAGGTATAAATCCACAATTTTTTAAGTCTCTTAATTATTGTTTTGGAGAGCTCTTAACAAATTGGAATTATAATAGTCACAATAGTTAAATTTACATCATTAAAAATTAATTTAGAAAATTATCATAAATAATAATTTTGATGATAAATTACTTAATATGTTATTAGTCCCACATTGAAAAATAATGTATTTGTGGAAAATATATATACTAAGTGTAAATTGTAAAATTATCCCATATCGAAAAATATCATGAGGTGGAATGATCATAAATATGATTTTAAATAGGAGTCATTTTAGTCTCTTAAGTATTGGTTTAATGAACCTTTAAACTTTTGTATTAATAACTCCACACTAGTTAAATTTACATCATCAAATTTAATTTAGAAAATTTAGGAAAGTATTATACAAGTAATAATTTTGATGGTGTTCTACTTAATAAGTTATTTGTCTCATATTGAAAGATAATACAAGTGTGGTAAATATATTACTTATAAATAGTATAATTGTTCCACATCAGAAAATTATCATAAGTTGGAATTATCCTATAATTATAAATAAGAGTCATCCTTGGAACTTAGATGTCAACCCAAAATCTTTTGAGTCTCTTAAATATTGTCTTAGAGAGCTCTTAAAAGTTTGTATCCACATTAGTGAAACTTACATCACCAAAAATTAATTTAGGAAAATATCATTAAAAAATAAAGTGAAAAATCTTTCATTTATCTCAATTTACACATTTACTATATTATATTCAAGTAGTGTTGATAATTTTTATATAAAAAATTTTACATTCATTTCACAAAAAAATATTGTGAAAATGAGTCATCCTTCAACTTAGATATTCACCCAAAATCTTTTGAATCTCTCAAGTATTATCTTACAGAGATCTTAAATGTTTGTATTATTATCTTCACCTTAATGAAATTTACATCATCAAAATTAATTTAGGAAAGTATCATAAATAATAATTTAAGAAAGTATCATAAATAATAATTTTAATGGTAACTACCAAATATGTTATTTGTCTCACATTGAAAAGTAATGTAAGTGTGTGAATATACTATGTATAAATAGAAGAATTGTCCCATATCGGAGAAATATCATAAGCTGGGATGATCACGCGATTATAAATAAGAGTCGTCCTTGAAACTTAGAGATGAATCCAAAGTCATTTAAGTCTCTCAAATACTCCTTTCGTCCCGGTTATTTGTTTGTCTTTTTTTAGGAGTATTTTAATAATCAAAGGCAAACAAATGATTAAGACAAAGAGAGTATTGTTTTAGAGCGCTCTTAAAATTTTGCATTAATTATGAAAATAATATAATTATATTCGTGGTAAAAAAAAATGATATCATTACAGTATAGAATTTCATATTATTTGCATATACTTTGTGTAATTCTTAGTATGTTATATATCTCACATTGAAAAATAATGTATGTGTGGTGAATATACTAATACCTATAAATAGTATTATTGCCCCATATCGAACAATTAGCATATGGTCAAGTGATCAACCCAAAATCTTTTGAGTTTCTTAAACATTGTCTTAGAGAGCTTAATTCTTAGGTACTTTGGATCATTTTTCGAGTCATAATATAAATCAAATAAAACTTGAGTCCCGACAAGGTTGGTAACATATGTTTAAAATAAAAGTTGAATCAATATATCAATATTATTTTTTAATAAATTACGGAGTATATTTTATTATAATCTTAAAACTTCAAAAATTTATTTTTATAAGTTAACTATTATAGGATGTAACTTTTGCCAGACTTAAAATAAACGTTGAATCAATATATCAACATTAGAATGTAACTTTTGCCTTTTGAAAGTGTAACTTTAATTCAAAATAATGTAATTTATACTAACAAGTGATTTTAAGACACTTTCATGACATTTTTGTATATTTTGAGGTGTAACTTTAGCCTTTTATAAATGTAACTTTAATCTTTAGTAATGTAATTTTATTTTATAAAGGAATTTTAATGCATCTTATTTTGAAATTTTGAAATTTTGAAATTTCAACAAATTTAAAGTGTAACTCTAGTCTATACAGAATGTAACTTTAGAATATTTAGAGTGTAACTTTAGTTCGTTGAATGTATAACTTTACTCCGTTGAATGTATAATTTCAGTCCACTAACAACCTCCGTCGTCGTCACTCATAACACCAAATAAACACCACAAATATTTTTGTCAGAAATCTACGTTTTATTTAGTAGATCTAAAATTGGAGAAAAAAAATAAAGGAAAATAAAAGCAACATTAAATCTGAAAAAATAAAATAAGATCCAAAAAAAATAAAATTAAAAATCATACTAAATATGAACAAGAAACCCATGAATCTAAAAAAAAATTAAAACTAAATCTGAAAAAAAAAAAAACTAATACTACTAAATATGAACCCTAGATCTAAAAAAGCAAAAAGGGAAAAAAGAGAAGAAAGAGAAGGAGGCAACACCACCACCACATACAATGCAACCCAACCCCACCACCCACCACCCACCACCTCTCCCGACGCCACCACTTCTGACTCCACCGTGACCTCACCCCGACGCCACCCGCCACAACATCCCTCTTCTCTAGCCAACAACTACCACCACCTCTATTTTTTTTTTAATGTAGATCTAATCTTTTTAAAAGTAGATCTAGTTTTTTTTTTTGTGTTTGTTTATTCACTCAACCACCACACAACCAATTCATTGGCCGCAACAACCCAGCAAAAGAGGAGGAGAGCGGCGGTGGTTGTTGTTGGTGGCAGACCTGAGACCAGGCAGCGGAAGAAGCGAAGGAGGCGGCAGATAAAGAGGAGGCGACGGGAGAAGAAGAGGAGGGAGGCGTCGTCGGCCACCGTCGGGACAGGGGGACACTGGCGGTGGTGGTGTAATGTGGAGACTTTAAGTGGTGGTGGTGTATCGTGACTTCATGATTGATGGTGGTTTTTGGCGGAGAAGGCAGTTTTGTTGTATTTTTTTTTTCAGATTTAGTTTTTTTCCTCCTGATCTATTTTTTTTTTGTGTTTGTGGTGGTTGTTGTGGTGGCCGGCGGTGGCACGCGGAGAAAAGAGGAGATAAATTTAGAGAGGAGGAGAGGAGGGAGTTTTAGAGAGAAGGAGGAGTGAGTTTTAGAGAGAAAAATAAAGTGTTGTTGAATGAATGAATTGAGTAATGTGAGTTAGAGAGTTGGATGTAATTGTGGTTTAATTAGTGTTGTAGTGAGAGAGTGAGGTTAAACACCTTACTAATTACATTTTTTTGTTTTAATCTCAACCATCCATCTTTAAGATCTAAGGGTCTCTAAGAGAACTCATGGACTCAAGGTTTTGGGGTGGACTCATTTGATCTATATATATATATAGGGGCGGGATCCCGTACGAATTATTTTTCGGTGCGAACTGTACGAACTAAATGAGAGCCATTAGATTGAGTCAATTAAAAGATCCACATTAACTGTAAAATAAATCTCCAAACGTCACCCCTTGTTTCCTATCTCTACCCCGTATTATAACCTCCCTCCACTCACCTCTCTCATCACCGACCTCACCTGCTGCCGACTCCGGCGACTGTTGACGACCACAAACCGACGACTGCAATTCTGGAGAGATGGGTGAAGAATGACGGCAAGGAGATATATATTGGGGTGAGTAATAAGAGAAAAAGTGAGATACCGTAGATCTTTTTGTGCGACTGTCAATCGTATGGTGTAACGACGACATTAGAGCTGTCTCAATATTCATTGCCAAAAGTCGATATGAATCATCTGATGTGGATTCGTTGTTTTACAATAAATTAGTATTGGAATCTTCATCATATGATACTTATTAAAATGATGATTATCCTTTTTCAGAAGACAACCAGCTATCAAGATGTAAAAGTTGTCTATTTGTTTAGCTTACTGTTTACCCTTTTTGTTTATGATGATTACGACTTAAATCAAAACAAGGGATGTAGTACTGGAACATAGAATTTTTGTGCTCTTAACTCGACAGATGTTTGTTCATTTTCAATTTCAAATTTGACCGGTAGCTAGTTGTCACGCCTTGGTTTACTTTGACACTTGAAAACCAAGCTCGTGTGCCACTTAACTCGCAGTCCTTCGCAAGCTAAGTCAGGCAACTCCTTTGCAGCGGAATATTATATGTGTTGAACAGACTAAGTGTGAAATGTTACTTATATTACACTTGAATGCTTAGGAGAATTACAAGGCTTGGATACTTTTGTGTGTGTGGTAGGATGGTTGGCAAATGAAGCCCCTCACCCCTATTTATACTACTCCTATGGAATACTCTAGAAGCGGAACCTTCTGGAATGCTCTGGACATCACAACCCCAGAAACTTCCGGAATGTTCCAGACACTACTAGAAAACTCTACCATGTACATGAATGTTCTAGACCCTTCTAGAACATTCTAGACCCTTCTAGAACATTCTAGATCCTTCTAGAACATTCTAGACCCTTCTAGACTTTTCTACATTATTCCGGAATGTTCTACACACTTCCGGACTCTTCTACGACTCTTTGGAATGTTCTAGACCCATCTAGAACATTCTAGACTTTTCTAGAAACTACTAGACTTTATACAACATTCTAAAGTGTTTTAAACCCAATAAAAGGAAAGAGTGTGTCAACTGAGTTACCCATGGCCAAATGATGCAACCCGTGACATTCTCCCCCACCTAAACCGTAGACGTCCACGTCACGGTCAACCCTCGATACTCCATCTCAAAGATGAACTTTACGAGACCCATCTTGTGATTGTTTGACGTGATCCCTATCACGCTTGCCCGAAATTGACGGTAAACAAGTGCTCTTATTACTTGCGTCCCGCCTCTTCATTTGTCGCTGCCACCTCACACGCGACTTTGGTAGCCTTTTAAGTCGGCTCGACTTCACAATTTGTCGTAGCATCCAGCCCCGCAGGCTCCTTGCTAACGACCCCGGTAGCCTTTAACGTCGGCTCGACGCTTCTGGTAGCCTTTAATGTCGGCTCGACATCAAGTTTTTTCGCGGTAGCCAGTCCCGTCAGCTTGTCGCGGTAGCCAGTCCCGTCGGCTTGTCCACGACCCCCGCTTTGAGAAGTCTCATTGCCCCGAGCCTCCGTGGTTCATGGGCCTCTAATGACTCCTCCCCTTCATAGCGCATCATCATCGCGCTAATCTTTGCCCGCTGTGGGCACTCCCTGACCATGTGCGGGCCTCCGCACAAGAAACAGTAGAAGTTCTTACCTTTGTCGCTCCCCTGCGTACGACTCTGGTCTCGTGTTGCTTCCATGGCCCTCGTACCATCACCCTTGATGGTGCTTGATTGGCGGTCACCCTCACCAATCTCGTTGTTGCTATCCGCCTCTATGCTCCTCCTTTGATCTCTTGCGGTGGTGATCTTCGTGATATCGTCTCAAACTTGAAGAGCATCAAAGTAGCACTCGACGCACCATAGGAAATTATCTATCTCCTTTGCGTCCCTACTCCCGTTGAATTTCGGCGGATGAGGCACCTTGATCCTAGTTGATGCCTCCCTTAGTGTGGCACTCCCCGCCACTGCAGCTCTACACACCACAATTTGTTCTTGAAGCTGTTGATTCGCTTTAAGAGGGGTTGGACTAAGGTCATCAGCCTCTCGTTGAACGCACCTTGCGTCTCCTGCTTCACAAGGTCGTTCCCCCATTTTTCGAACACCTTGATCCTGATTCTCTCAAGCGCCCCTTGGTGCTGAACCACAGCTTCTTCCAAGCGCACAAGCCGAGAAGCAGTCGAATCCTTTGCCTTCTGAACATTAACATTCCCACTAGTTGCTTCAACACTCGACATTAATGCAATGTATGGTCTTCGCAGGCGAACCGGCTCTGATACCACTTGTCACGCCTTGGTTTACTTTGACACTTGAAAACCAAGCTCGTGTGCCACTTAACTCGCAGTCCTTCGCAAGCTAAGTCAGGCAACTCCTTTGCAGCGGAATATTATATTTGTTGAAGAGACTAAGTGTGAAATGTTACTTATATTACACTTGAATGCTTAGGAGAATTACAAGGCTTGGATACTTTTGTGTGTGTGGTAGGATGGTTGGCAAATGAAGCCCCTCACCCCTATTTATACTACTCCTATGGAATACTCTAGAAGCGGAACCTTCTGGAATGCTCTGGACATCACAACCCCAGAAACTTCCGGAATGTTCCAGACACTACTAGAAAACTCTACCATGTACATGAATGTTCTAGACCCTTCTAGAACATTCTAGACCCTTCTAGAACATTCTAGATCCTTCTAGAACATTCTAGACCCTTCTAGACTTTTCTACATTATTCCGGAATGTTCTACACACTTCCGGACTCTTCTATGACTCTTTGGAATGTTCTAGACCCATCTAGAACATTCTAGACTTTTCTAGAAACTACTAGACTTTATACAACATTCTAAAGTGTTTTAAACCCAATAAAAGGAAAGAGTGTGTCAACTGAGTTACCCATGGCCAAATGATGCAACCCGTGACATTTAGCTAGTGCTTGCTTCTTGTTCAGTATATCTATTTCTCTAATTTATTTATAGCTTTACTAAAAGAGGATTGATACATAAACAAAGCCTAAATAGGCTAAATGGAGTTAGCCCGACCCGAAAAGAGGGTATTTAGTTAGTTAAAGTTATTTTTTTACTAATTAAAATGAGGGTATATAACATATTAAAGGGTTGTATCTAACAGAGGCGGCTTAGGCCCGGTTCAAACTGAGCCCAAGAACCGGGCCTCCAACCTTGAAGGGCCTCATTAATACATTCCTTCAGAACATATACTAAAAACAGTGAGTTTTTGACATGAATTAAATATGATCTAGTAGATTGTATGGTAAGAATTGGTAATTAATTTCTGGTCCAGTCAAGTTCGACCCTCCATTACACCAAATTCCACTTTTGGACTTTGATGTTTTTTTTAACTTCACTTTTTTTTTTCCTTGTTACGTTATATTATATTTAATGGTCGTCTTTTTTTTTTAATCTTTCTATGTTTTTTTTGTTCCCCTATTATAAATTATCTTTTATAGAGTTACCCATTTTCATATAAGTATGAGCTTGGAAAACATTATTTGCTTATTTAACGCATATTCAAAATACTTCATAAAAGAGATGAGTATTATCAAAAATCGTTAAAAAAAAGGCTCTACCAGGCATCGTTTTACATTTACATATATTTTCGGTATGTGTTTCATAACTGTAAGCCCAATAGGTAGTATCTTAATAGAGTGTATATATATTTGGACACATATTTTGCTTACTTAAGAGAGAACGGTAAATTCATTCATATAAGTATTATCGCTAAAAACGACAACAAAACAACACACTTATAAAATAATAACAATTTTATGGCGCACGTCGACTTATTAGCACAGGGCCTCCCAAAAGTTTGAGACGCCCCTGGTATCTAACAACTTAAAAGAGTGTATTTAACTAGCTAAAAGTATGTATCTAATAACTTAAAAGAGTGTATATAGTTAGCTAAAGATGATATATCTTACAACTTCAAAAAAGTATATCTATCTAGCTAGCTAAATGTATGTATCTAGTAAAATAAAAGAGTGTATCTAGCTAGTTAACTATACGTATCTGGTAACTTAAAGAAGTGTATCTATCTAGTTAACGTTATGTATCTACTAACTTAAAAGAGTGTATCTAGCTAGTTAACATTATGTATCTGGTAACTTAAAGAAGTGCATCTAGCTAGTTAGCGTTACGTATCTAGTAACTTAAAAGAGTGTACCTAGCTAGTTAACATTATGTATCGGGTAACTTAAAGAAGTTTATATAGCTAATTAACGTTACGTATCTAGTAACTTAAAAGAGTGTATCTATCTAGTTAACGTTACTTATCTAGTAATTTAAAAAAGTATATCTATATAGTTAACGCTATGTATCTAGTAACTTAAACGAATGTATATGTCTAGTTAACGTTATGTATCTAATAACGTACAGAAGTGTCTCTGGCAAGTTAAAGATATGTATCTAGTAACTTAAATTATTGTATCCAGCAAGTTAAAAAGAGCGTATCTATCTAACTAAAGGTATATATGTAACAACTTAAACGAGTGTATCTAGCTAGCTAAAGATGATGTATCTCACAACTTAAAAAATTATATACCTATCTAGTTAGCTAAAAGTAGGTATCTAATAACTTAAAGAAGTGTATCTAGCTATTTAACGCTATGTATCTAGTAACTTAATGGAGTGTATCTAGCAAACTAATTAAAGCTACGTATCTATTAGATTGAAGGATTGTATCTAGCAAGTAAAAAAATGTATCTATCTAACTAAATGTATGTATCTAACAACTTAAAAGAGTATATATCTAAAAACATAAATAAGTGTATCTAGCTATGTGACAACCCTCGCCAATGCGGAAATAAAACATAACAAGCATGTGATTTATATAACGGAAAATACGATGTTTTTAAAACTTTTTACATGCAAATAGAAAGGTACGAGGAATGTCAATAATTACAAACCAAAGTATAAAATACTACAAGAGACGTAGTCTCTCAAAATGTTATCCAACATCAAAGTTATTAGCAACTAGCTAAACAACGTCTAGAGGTGACTCATCCAGGCCAACGCCCGCTAGCTCACACCCGAACCCAAAATACCACAAGCAAAAAGCCATCCAATCAAGCAACCTGTTCATCCATGAAAAACATGAACGTCACAGTCAGTGGGGAGTAACTCCGGCTTCTCCCAGCCATATCACATTAAACATACTTAAACGGTAATACGAAAATAGAAGCATGCATATATAAATATACATATGAAATACGATAAGGATAAATAGGCAATTCAATATATAAAGGTAAGAGTACATGAAGTACAAATCCGTAACCATCATATGATAGAAAGACTCGGGGATGACACTCTTAGGCAACCATACACTCACTAGGGCTTGCATCTCACCGTTAGCGGCATAAGTTTGATAAGATTGAGACTCGACAAACAATTCATGCCAAGTCATCCAATGATCACAAATAATCAATCATATAATCATCCATTCAAACGTACAATATGTTGACAACATCTCTCACGGTAAATGACACGCACTAGCCTCGTGTACATGCAAGTATGATTAAAAGGCATCCACGGGATAAAACATTGCCCTGAACGCATACACGATTCAATACATTTCGTATATGTAGACTAATTTCCTCCTGGTAGGACGATGATATAAATACCCGGTCCTAGTCTAAACCTGGCCAGACTCTCGGAATAAACCATTTTCCGATTCGACAAGCAATGACATTTCGCATCCAAGACTCGATCAATCATAGACGCCGAGTACTCCAAATTCGGTCAACCTTCACGAAAGAGGCGGAAAAGAGCACAAGCCTCACAACAAGCGGTACGCTACATGCAATGACACCACCTCGCAAGTATACAACATTTGACGGCCGGGTCAATCAACGCAAAGCCTTCGCCTCCCAACAACGTCATCATATGCCCACTAACACATGCAATTAAGCAGTGAGGATACACTCCCCGTTCCGACATTCCAGCCTTACGAACGAAGAGGTAGCCAAGGGAATGAGAGTACAAAGCACATAGAAAATTAGTGCTCAAACCGTAACATGTGTAAAACCGACTCAAAGTGGGACATATCGAGAAACCGTCACAAAAAATGCGATACAAGCGACTGGAATATCATATATTCAAAACATTAATATTAAAGTCATTACGTAAATTTATACGATAAACGGACCATCGGAAATATTATAAAAGAAAAACATAAGTAAGAATCATAAATGATTTGGCAGCGTGTGCCAGCCGATCAAGGTGACCGGCTGCCGGCTACCCGGCTGGCACTCGTAGTAACAATTGAAAACAACTCAAAATGCAGTGTGTTCCAGCCGGTCAAATGGACCGGCTGCCGGCTACCCGGCTGGGACCAAAGTCATACGAACATATGAAGTCAAAATGGCATGTGTCTCAGCCGGTCGACTGACCGGCTGCCGGTCGGCTGGCTGAAACGTAAAGTATATCAAAATTTCACGTAAACAACAATTCACATCAGCCACTCCCCAGCCGGCAGCTGACCGGCTGCCGGTCGGCCGGCTGGGGTCCAATATGCAAGAAAACAACACTTTCAACACTTATGAATATTAACCTACTTCAATTATCATCATCAATTATCAATTATTATTATCAATTATCAACTAACAACAACTATCATCAACAACACAATTCCTATGATTACTAATCCTATTCTAAGTACGATTACTAACATAGAAAACACATAAAACACGTAAATGATATCGAGTAACCCTTTACCGTTACCTTTTCGCGTATTCAATCCGCGTCGATGTCCTCTTCTATCAAGAAGTAGTCTTTGTCGGGGTCTTGGAGGTCACCACCTACAATTAGATATTAAAAGATGAATATAAGTCACCTTGAGAAAGACGGATAAATCGAAAAGCGAGAAAGACGGTAATTTTATTACCAATACGGATAGAGGACGATGAGAGGGAAAGAATAAGACGAACTTGAGTTAATTTGAGCGAGAAATGAAGGAGTAGTGACGATTCTAAGCTTGATCAAATATGGAGGTTAGGGTTTTGGGTGGTTACTTGGTGAGGAAGAAGAAGATTGAATGTGAGGGTGAGTTAGGGTTATGAGGGAGTATATGAGGGAGTAAGTGGAAAAGTTCATGGAAAAAGCCCATAACGTCTTAAGACGTAACTTACTCGAAATCTCGCGTAAAGTCCAAATACGAACTCGGAAATTCTAAACTACACACGGGAAATTTAATTCTAAACTAAAACTAAATTTCGCTGAAAAGTATCCGTAAAATATTTTTACTATAAAAATAGGGTACATTTGCGGGTGTTACAATCACCCCACCTTTTAAAAAGTTTCGCCCTCGAAACTTGAGCGAAAGAAAGATACCTTAAACGAATAGGCTTGGATATTTACTACGCATAGAAGCTTCCGTTTCCCACGTCTCTTCTTAAACATTAGCACATCTCCACAAGATTTTCACTAAAGGAACCACTTTACTTCTCAACTTCTTATCCTTGTGATCAAGGATGCGGATCGGCTTCTCTTCGAAGGACAAGTTCGGTTGAAGATCGGGCATTTCCGCTTGAAAAACATGGCTT
Organism: Heliosperma pusillum; assembly: GCA_022085475.1. Classification (NCBI taxonomy): domain Eukaryota; kingdom Viridiplantae; phylum Streptophyta; class Magnoliopsida; order Caryophyllales; family Caryophyllaceae; genus Heliosperma; species Heliosperma pusillum. Next base: position 13,809 of record JAIUZE010019766.1, read on the forward strand.
GGATCATTAACGTACTTTCTCAATTGAGAAACATGGAATACATCATGAACCTTAGCCAAATTCGGGGGCAAGTCCAACTTGTAAGCAACGGCACCAATCCTTCATTGGAGATACTTTTAAGAACACTTTATCCCCAACTTCAAATTCTAACGGTCTTCTTAGGATATCGGCATAAGACTTTTGTCGGTCTTGAGCGGCTTTCATTGTATCACGAATGACCTTCACACGATCAATGGTTTCAACAAGAACATCGGGACCTAAGTCACGAACATCACTCAATTGATTCCAACAAATAGGACTTCGACACTTCCTTCCATAAAGAGCTTCATAAGGAGCCATCTTGATCGAGGCATGATAACTATTGTTGTAAGAAAACTCCACCAACGGTAGACTCTTTTCCCAACTAGATTGGAAGTCGAGTGCACAAGCCCTAAGCAAGTCTTCTAAAGTCTGGATAGTCCTCTCGGTCTGACCATCGGTAGCGGCATGAAATGCAGTACTCATCAACAATTTACTACCCATGGCTTCTTGTAAAGCCTTCCAAAATCTCGAACAGAATCTCGGATCTCGGTCGGATATGATCTCCTTGGGAACACCATGGTATCTAAAAATCTCATCAACATAGGCTTTGGCTAGTCGATCTAAACTCCAAGTCTCTTTAATCGGAATGAATCTAGCACACTTGGTCAAACGATCAACAACAACACAAACGACATCTTTACTTCCAACGGTCCTTGGCAAAGCCATGACAAAATCCATAGAAATAGATTCCCACTTCCATAGTGGAATATCCAAAGGTTGTAGCAATCCACCGGGCCTCTTGTGTTCAATCTTCACTTGTTGTCAAGTAAGACATCTTCCAACATAAGACACAACATCGCCTTTCAAATTCGGCCACCAAAATTGTAGCTTCAAGTCTTTGTACATCTTATCACCTCCGGGGTGAATACAATAAGGGGAAAGATGAGCTTCATCAAGAACTCGCTTTCTCAAATCAAGAGCATTAGGCACAAACAAACGGCCATGGAATCGAAGAACACCCTTGTCATCAATCTTGAAGTCTTTAGCCTTTCCTTCTAGTAGCTTGGCTTGAATAGACTTGTAGGTAAGATCATAAACTTGGCTTTCGCGAATCTCACGGAGAAACACAGGTTCGGCAGTCATAGCACCAACATAATCAAAACCACGTTCCACGAATTCCAACTTCAACTTTCAAAACTCAATACAAAGATCAACGGGTAATACCGACATAGCATTCAAGGAATGAGAAGATTTCCTACTAAGAGCATCGGTAACAACATTAGCCTTCCCTTCATGGTATAACAACTCAAAATCATAATCATTCACCAATTTCTACCATCTTTTTTGTCTCATATTCAACTCCTTTTGAGTAAATATGTACTTCAAACTTTTGTGATCGGTGAATATACGACAATGAACACCAATAAGATAGTGTCGCCACACTTTCAAAGCATGAACCACGGCGGCCAATTCCAAATCATGAGTAGGCTAGTTCACTTGATGAACTCTCAACTGTCTCGAAGCATAAGCCACCACTTTCCTACTTTGCATAAGTACACAACCCAATCCCATCTTGGAAGCATCACAACAGACATCAAAGTCTACGCCATCTTCAGGTAAAGTCAACACCGGAGCGGTAGTCAACCTTTTCTTTAACTCTTGAAAAGCGGCTTCACAAGCTTCATTCCATACGAACTTGGTTTCTTTCTTCAACAATTGAGTCATTGGTCTAGCAAGCTTTGAGAAATCCTTGTAAAATCTACGGTAATAAGCGGCTAAACCAAGAAAACTTCGAACTTCTCTAACATCGGTCGGACTCTCCCAATCAACCACAGCTTCAATCTTCGAAGGATCCACCATTACACCTTCTGTAGAAATTACATGCCCAAGAAAAGACACCTTAGGTAACCAAAATTCACACTTGGAGAATTTGGCAAACCACTTTTGACGACGAAGAACACTCAAAATAGTCCTTAGATGAATAGCATGCTCTTCTTCGGTCTTGGAGAAACTAAGGATGTCGTCAATGAACACCACCACACACTTGTCAAGGTACTCACTAAATGTGCGGTTCATTTGATCCATGAAAATAGCAGGAGCATTAGTCAATCCAAATGGCATCACTTTGAACTCATAATGACCATACCTTGTACTAAAAGCAGTCTTCGGAATATCGGCATCACAAACGAGAATTTGGTGATAACTGGATCTCAAATTAATCTTGGAAAAAGTAGAAGCACCTTTTAGTTGATCAAACAAATCTTCAATCCTTGGCAAAGGATACCTATTCTTGATTGTAATCCGGTTCAACTCACGGTAATCAATACAAAGTCTCATGGAACCATCTTTCTTTTTCACAAAAAGAACGGGAGCACCCCATGAGAGTCCATAGACCTTAATTAGACTCCTCTAATTATTTACTAAATTACTTATTAATTTAGTTTATAATGATCTATGTAACATGCATGCAAATATAAAGACAATTATATAAGAGAAGAAATTTTCTCACATTGATATGGAAATAATATGGGCACAACAAGAACTCCTTCTTGTTGTTCTTGAGCTAATAATATGGATGAAAAAGAAATCTCCAAACTAGAAGACCTCCTTCAAGTTGCACCAAGATGACACCAAATAATCTACCCTTATTATTAACTAGATAATAAGATAGATGATATACTACTAATATTAGACTATATTACTACACTAGTAATACTTAAGAAATATTAGTATATGAGAGTTTTTAGTGAGAGGAAGGATTTTAGAGAGAAGTGTAAAATTGCAAAAAATGAAGTGATGAAAAATGAACAACCATTGTTCATTATAAGGCCACTTTGGCCGGACCATCTTGTCCATAAAAGGACTCTTATTTTGTTCAATTTGATCACATGCATTAGGGTGGAGTGTTGTAGTATATGTGATGATTATTTCTACTTGAAATGTCACTTTCAATTTGTAACTAAAGAGTGAAAACAAGAACAACAATCATCACCATGTAACTACAACCATAACCGGCCATCATGGCCTAGTTTGGTCCATTTTGATTTTTGATATTTGTCTCACAAATACTTATTGATCATATGGTTAATTATCTTGTATAATTAAGTGTTATTTTGATCATATAACAATTATATGACTCAATTAAATAAATAATATGTACTTAACATTTTAAGTAATATTTTACCATTGTATCAATATATAATGGGTCCCACAATGCTTAGTTAATTTATTTTACAACTCCTTGTAAATATAATTAACTAATTACCTCTATCTCAAAACCTCAACTAATTTAGTAATTTAACGATTAATTACTAAGTTAAATCTTATTTAATCGTATTAAAATAAGAGATAAATTTATTAGTCAATTATCGCATAATTGAAAAATAAGTTTAATCGAATTTGAGTTCTTAACTCAATTTCTAACAATTAACTCTCGTACATATCGAATATAGGTAATGTACTAATTAACTGTATCGTATACAAATAATTAGTTATTATTTGGATTTCATCCTTTAGGTGTGACCGAAAGGGATCAATTGATCACCGCCGTCAAACGGACAATAACGTTCAAAACTTAGTCAGCCCAACGGTATTGGCTTCGTTAATCAAGACTAATCATATATATAGTC
>JAIUZE010019767.1:0-21048 GCA_022085475.1 Heliosperma pusillum
TTTTTTTGCTTGAGAAAATGCACAATGAAAATATTATGATTAATGTATATCAAAATGGGTCTCTATTTGTAGAGAATGAAAAAACATAAATGAAAATGTACTTATTTTATTTTTTTGAAATATTTATCAAATACAAATTTATCATTTATATATTAAAGATTACAAAAGAAGAAGTAAAAATTAGAAGCACCAAATTGGTGCTTCTACTTTTGAGCACCAAAAGTTGACTTTTGAGTTTATTAAAAGTAGTTTCTAGGTTGCAAAAAATGGATGTTTGGCCATGTTTAAGTTTTTAATGACTAAAAACACTTCAAAAAATAAGGCCAAACACATACTAATTATTAAAGTGTAATTTCTACAAAATCAAGAGTTATTTATCTAGCTCACCAAAGTAAATTAGTATTGCTAGCTACTACTAGTATGAATTAAGGGAGTAATCAAATATATTTGCCACAATTTCTAGGGAAAAGGATTACGCATCGGATGTATTACCTAATAATCATCTTTCTAGTTTTTGAATTTTCTTATATTTTTTCCGAGTATTTAAAATTTCTAACTTATATAATAGTTTTGTGATGGTAAAACTCAAAATTAATTGAATTTATAGGTATAGTATTTTGAGCAATGTTGGTATTTTTTTTAGCTTAATTTGAAGGGAACTAGTTCAAAAACTTTAAGGTAAAACTCAAATTCTTTAAAATAAAACTCAAAAAATTTATTATAAAACTTATAAAGTAAATTATCAGATGTATTACCTTTGATGTATAATTTATGAATTGTAATTTCTATGACTTGAAAAATAAGGTGAGCAACTTAAAGACAATTTTAAAATCTTCCACGTATATTTGGCCATGGATCTCTCACGAGCTGACCTAAGCCTTACATTACGGGGTGCTGAAACGGTCGGGTCAGGCCGATCTTAGAATGGGGACCAGAACTGGCTCGATATAGGGGTCATGAGTCATGACGACGAGCCGTGCGGGCCGGGCAAAAGGTGACCTGAAGTATTGGTTTGGGGGAGGGGGGGGTTCCTGGCTAGGGGCGGGCCAGAGTTAATAATATGGACCCAAGACCAGCGTGGCATGAGTGGGTGGGTTGGGCCGGGCCAAAAGTGACCCGATGGTTGGGCGACCCGAATGTTTGACCAACCATACTAGGCTTGACCATAATTTCCGTATAGCTGACCGATTTTTTGTTCTTTTTCGTTTCAACACATACGACTCTTTATTATCTATAACTAATTTGAAACTCGTGCGTTGTACGAGATAATGAACTTAGTTATAATGGGAAAAAAAACGTTATAAGGGTTTAATATCTACATCCTATGTATAATCATTTGTTTACATACTAGTGTGAATCCCATGCGAATGCACGGTATTTTTAGATTTTATCGTTTATAGAATTTTAGTTCTTAGTCGGGGGTAATATTGCATGAGAGAATTTTAAAATATGAGACAGACTTATCCTTAAAGACGGTTCCAATATGTAAAAGGCAACTCATCTATTAATATTAAATGATTTTAATAATTGTTCGCCTAATCCTATAATTTGTATTAAAAAATATTGTATTTCAATTCATTGCAATTTGTCACATCCAACTTTTGTGTGTAAGACCTTACAAATAAACAAATTTTATATATAAAACTTTTTTTTAAAAAACCAACTCGTCATTTAATAGATCATAAAGTTATTCTAATAGATCTGTGATATCCTACTTTTATGTATAAAATCTTAATAACGTGCAACAAAGTTATCGAAAAATGCAAATTAAATCAAGCAAATAGATTAGCCTTTTTCCACTCGGAGATATTTTGATGGATAATTTTTGTCATAATAAAATTATTGAAAATAAATGGTAATACTATTAAATATATAATGTAAAAGAATATATTAATGTTGATTTATATATAGAGATTTCTTATGGTACACACATTTCATTATAGAAGTAATCTATTGATGGTATAACCATCTATGAGCCTAATTTGTACAAAATGTATCAATAGAATGATCATAACTAATAAGGGCCCAAACCCAAGTTATGAAATTTGAGCGGGAAAATATCCTTAGTGACTTATTCTTTTAGTTATAGGGGGATGGTTATAATATCACGTAGAAATTAAAGCACTTTGTTGATACTTAACAATGAATTAGTTTAGTGATAATTTGAAATCATGTCACCATATAAGTTACATATATATACGCAATATTGTTTTATTGGTACAAATATTTCTCTTTTTACAAATCAAAAACATAATTATTAACTATATCATTATACTTTCTATCATCCACAATAATCCTCCTACTTTAATAAACTATTCCTAACATATATTAGAGAAGAGGGAAGAATAATGTGGATGAGAGGGAGTAATAATTAAGATATTCCATTAATATTGATCATTTTCTCGCTTTTTCTCCCACCTTAAAAAAAGGTTAAAACTTGAAAAATTAACATTTAAAATGTAATGATACATTTAAAGTCTCTCTTATCTAATTAATACGGAGTACTTGTATTACTGATGTAAGTTCGTTATGTAAAAATTTGGCTTGGAAATGAAGTAATAAATTAATAACTTACTGTTAAACTACTAAATTTGAGTAGAAAAGAAGATGATACAATTCAACTATATGTTATTACTCCGTATATAATTGTGAAACCACCAAATTCAAAAGCATAATTTGTTTAAGCTTATAACAATTTATTGTTGTTATAGAAAAATTTAAATTAAGTTTATATCTTTCCATACATTTTTAATTGTTTTAGCATATTGCGCATAAATTATGAAAATGTTAGTCTTTATTTGTATGCTATTAAAAATATAAATAAGTATTTTTGACCAAGCTAATTGTTTAAATTACATTTTTTTTTCCGAACACGACTTTTAATATAAAATGAAGGGAAGTAGGGAACAATAAAATTTATAAATAGATGTAAAATGTATTTTTTATGATGCGGTTTCGATTAAGGTTGATAATTATCATGCATTTTAGTTTTAATAAAATGTTATGGGGCATAATAATTACCTAAGTTTGAAAGTAAAAAGATTGAATTCTACCATTTATCACAAAAAAAAAAGTTAATTATTGCTTTGTTTGTGGATTCATGATTTTACTTTTATTACTATAATTTATAAAATTCTATTTTAATAGAGATGGATCATTATTTATGACATACTCCTTAATAACCTGACAATTTATTTTAAATTGTGATTTTTCTCTTAAATAAAGTTATTTTAATATTGATTGTCTTAAAATAAATATAATATAATATTGTTTGTTAAGATCACTAATATGTATTCATTTTTATAAATATTAACGCGATTAATATGTTTGAGTGAGAATATTTTCTCATGTTTAAATTTATTGGAACGAAAGAAAAATTTGTCTCCTTTGACGACAATGCACTCATTCTTATATAAAACGGTTTTACACAATCATTATTGTAAAATATGTTTGGGTTAGAAGGAGATCAAAGTAGTTAGTGGACAGTTTTACACCGTTTTATAATAATACGATTTATTGTCAATTTCGCATTGTCTTCATTTTTTTCCATATTTTGTTGAAGTGAGTTTATGGAGAGCAAAAAAAAGTGTAATATGAGAAAAGGTAATTAAAACTTGAAAAGTCGAAAACTATACATAATTTATTAATTTGTCAACTGTATATAACAACTGGGCCGTGTTATTACTCACTAAATGAGAATCCTACTACTATTAAAACACAAACATTTCAAGGAATTTTGTGCACCCACGTCACTACAACAAGTCTCATTTTCTTTCTTTTCTTTAGTTACCCCACCACTAATAATCCACTTCCTTCATTTTCTATTTTCATTCTTTTTCATTTTTCAAAGCTAAAAGATGGTTTTCCTATCTCAATTTGTATATTTGTATGATTTACATTACAAATTATCGATCCAGATGATTCAAAATAAAAAATATTATTACTTCCATATTTTCATCCTTTGTTTATATAATTGTTACAATGCATGATTTTGTCTAAAATATAACTAATCAAACAATGTTAGCAAAATACTCAGTATGCCAACTTTAAAATAAAGAAACTTCTAAATAAAAATTGTGAAAACATTAACGGGAGATATCCAAATTCTGAAAATAAACATTTTTACAACGATTGATATGATTTGAGACAATCAAATTTAAATTGATATGATATGCTACAGAGTATGAAATTTAAGTTGATATGATTTGAAAACCCAAAATAAATAAATAAAATATCATAACTTTGAGAAAAAAATGTCGGTAAAAAAATAAACTAAAAATTTATAAAAACAAATTCCCAATGCTTTCAAAAAATCAAGTTGGGGAAAAATAAATCTTGAACAGTTTAAATAAATATTTATAAGTGCATGTAGTGAATCTCGAGATTTTAAGCTAAAAAAATAAACCAAATCCAAAACCAAATGAAACAATTGTATGATGATAAGATCTGGAGTTTTAATTAAATATTATACCGGAGGTTAATCAATTAAAATCCATGAACCAAGTGAAAACAAGATAGATATGTCCCAACAATGGATTGAAAAAAATAGTTATGTGATTTATGTACTTTTTAAGAATGAGGGTGCAGCAAGGGGAAAGGGTTCTCCATGAACATGTGATTGGTGAAAGTGACGGCACAAATTTTGACAGTGAAGTACTCCAAATGAGGTTAAATGAGAGTATGTTTGGTAATTGACGAGTTGGGCTTGGTAATATGTAGGTTGCGTTAATATTGTTGCCTATCAAGACTACAAAAATGTGAAAGCCTAATTATAACTTGGGTCTGTTATGTTTTTATAATTTTCAAATATCATCAACGCTTTAAAAAAACCTTGAAGTATTAAACATAATTATAACAGTAAGTCTTGCTTAAGACGGGTATTATCCGTTTAAAACTTACGACGGGTCAAATACTATCAAGTGGTGGTAATAAAAACATAAAATTTGGTATTTTCTAAACAACAAGTGGGGGTGATTTGATATGTATTTGAACCATCTAAGCTTATGACGGATAGTCATCGTCTGAAATGAGAATTTGTCTAATTACAATTCTCTACTATTTTCTGTTAAATAATAAACTAGATAATAAAACTATGATTTTTCAAAAAAAAAAAAAATTGAATTAGCGGAATATGTCATATGAGATCTATTACGCAATTAAGCAACCTATTAGCAAATAACTCCAAATGAGGGTACTTATCAGGGTATTTATTTAGCTTTTTTTTATAACATGATATTTAATATATGTGACCGCATATTTAAAAATCACTAGATGAATAAATGAACCCTCTATCATTTTCAACAAGTGTCTTTACAATGCATCTAATTAAAATAGTTTTATGATAGTATTTAAATGGAAAAATAAGTGTACCACTTTTATAAACTACTTCTTTCATTCGTTATTTTTTGTGATGAGGGAACCCGTAACTGCTATATTCGGTTCCCATTGGGTAAACCCCTCGGATATACAATAATCAACAAACCACGTATACTAGGCAAGCGACCCAAAATGACATACTCTAAGTCTAGAAGGCATAAACTCATTTCATAAATATTCCACAAGATTACTTCTCAGAAGATTGGAATGTGAGTCCTTTGAAAATTTCACCCATTTTAACCACTCCCTCCACTCAATCTTATTATCCTCGTTTTTCGTAAAGTTTGTCCAAAAATAATTGTCCTTTCTAAATTTAATAAGAATAAAGTTGATTATCCAAAAGTAACCTATATTCAACTACTCCTTTCGTTTCCGTCATTTGTTTAGCTTAAGTTTTAACACGGGGACGTAGAAAAAAGAAAGAGACCAGTCATTGGTAGATAAATAGATAAAAAATTACGTTTTTTCAAGAAGTAACACTTATAAATACTTAATTGAAATATAATTTAGTAAACCAAAATCTTAATATGACGGGATATAAAACTTACATAATATAAAGTTTTTTTGAAGTTAACTGTGTTTATAAAAACATACCCATGCACTGACAGGCTGACAGCTATTATAAAATCATGTTGGCCAAAAAAAGAATAACAAACTTTAAAGCAAGCAAGGCACGCAGTCAAGGCCATAATTCATGAGGGTTCAACTACCAAGATAAAAAAGGAATGGGCGTTCATGATGTGGAGCCCAAACCAAGATGTTAAGAAGAGGAAGCTCTGTTCTATCTTACCCGAAACCAGTCAAGGCTTACATGTGCATTGGTATGTGTGTATGGTTCGTGCTGAGATAAGGTGGCGGGTTTTCATTTCACGCAAAACAATGGTAAAAAGAATGGCGAGAAATGATTAAAACGGAGGGAAATCGAGTCACAAAATTAATGAGTTTTAAATAAATTAAAATTTGGCAAATTGTATTTTATTATAAAATACAACAGATTTGTCAAAAGTAAATTCTTTATATAAACTTTTAAACAAATAACACTTAAAAAATTGAAATTATTATCGGGGTGTTGGCCGGGAGTTATTATAGTGGCAACTTTAACCGTGAAGAAACTCAATGATCTCATATGTAAGGTTAATCCCACATTAATAAAAGATGGGAGAATTCACCATTTTATAAGGCTTATAAAACAAAGCACTACTCCCTCTATTGGCAATTGACCAATTGATTTTAAAGTGAAACCTTCTTGACTTTACAAAGCGGACTCTCTCTCTTTAGTACGGGTACGATCCAAGCTCGACTGGTGGGGACGTGAGTCCTGGGGTCAAGCGAGGGTTGCTTACACAGCGGGGAGGGGCACTGGCTAATGGCTATGTCGTCTGGGACGGCCGTCGATACTGTTAAACATGTCTAATGAAACACAAACGAATTTGCTAGCCAGTATTACCTCTAAGTAAAGTCCTCGTCATTCTTGTATAAACATACAAGCACGTCCATACAAGTTTGCAATTCAAAACACAAACAAACATTACATCAGAGTTCACAAAAGACAGTTAACTAGAAATCCAGCACATCCATATCACCAGCTTATACATCTTGGCATCATGCAACTACATACAACTAGAAATTAAACAAGCAATAATATTATTTCTGCATATATTTCGGCTTCCACTCCTTAGATCATATCCTAGTTGTTGTTCCCTTCGGATCGGCGCTCCCAGGAACCCCTACACCGTAGTCGTGGTCTCGGTAGCCAGGACCGTACCTGCTTCCGAATAGACCTGCATGGAGGACCATGACGTAGATAAACTCGAAGATAGTGAGGATTATGATGAATGCTTCTAGTGCCTTGAGCCTCCACCCTCTCCATCCTCCAATGCTTATCTCTTTGATAGCAAACCTACAAAACCACATTTAACTTAGTTATTACTTTCAGAAGGTACACTAGCTCCTTAACTAGGGTAATTTTCTGCTTATAGGAGTCGACAAACGGCTCATAAATGGCGCGCACTTAGTCGCATAATAATAAAGGTCATGGGAGTTCAAAGGTAGGATATTTTGCCCGCCGTACCGCTATCTCTAACTACTAGATTAAAACCACTAGATTAAGACATCTTTGAGTAACGTATATGCTTAGACACGTCTAGTTACATTGTTTTAGGCTAATAGCCCAAGTACATATATATAGGTAAATAATAGATGAGCTCAATATATTGAGCATCATATTAGCGTATGAGGGTTACGAAGCAATCAATTGATTAAACTAAGGTCACTAGTTCAATTATTTAAAACACGCAAATTCTTGGTTGCAACCGTCATAACAAACCCGATTTAAATAGTTAAAGGAAAGATAGTTGTGAGTCGTCACATGCTGCTTAAGACGGTCACAAGAAAGACTTGCTTATACAAAAAAAAATGCAAGTAGAGGGTAAAATAGAAAATATACCCCATGGCAAGAGCAGTAAGAGCCCAAGCGATAAGAGAGGCGGATCCAGCAGCAGCAAGGCTGTCGTTACGCCACGCCCTGATGTGGGTTGCTCCTGGTAGCCTTGAAAGAACTCCGATCACTCCTGCGAGTAATGCTAGTAACACAAAGAAAGGTGTTGCTCCATTCCCACCCAATCCTACGTTACAACCATAAACATATTATTACAACCCTTGTTATTAGACTAGACTGACCTAAATATAATAAGTAGATACACCATAAAGGCATAAACATTTCAAAGCATTTTCAAAAATCAAAATCCAATAGTAGGGAAAGGGCTGTATTTAATGTATTTAAGCAGCTACAAGAGAAAATAAATTCTTAATATTTGTATTAATTGCATTGATGTATGTGTAAATTAATTCTCAACTTCTAAGTTAATACCACATTTAGAAGGTTACTAAACTGATTAACTAAGGTTAGTTATAACTAATCCTACAATGTGGAATTTTCTACAAAAAAAAATATAATTTTATTAAAGATATTTTGTAAGAAAACTAAATGTTACTTTTAATTATCAGTCAAAATTTTATACTTCTCGACATATAGACGGAAAAAGTTTTAATAGTTTCTCTTAAAAAGTAAAGTGATACATTGGATTTGACGATCTCTCTGAGAGATAAATCTTGGCGCCGCAACAAAACCAAATTAAAGGGAATATCACAAATTCTCGTTTACCGAATCATCTCACTTAGCTTATTGCCTACAAAATACCAAAAGTTGTCTTTATTACTACCATATGATAGTATTTGACCCGTTTCAAACTTAAGATGTAGGGCTCCGTATCACATACAAAAATGTAGAGTAAAAATAAAAGAAAGAAACTAACCAGGATGATGAGTGGAGAAGTTGATGTACTTATTCATACACCAACTAGCAAACCCTATAGTTTTGACGGTTAAAAACTAAATGTTACTTTCTTACCGTTCAAAATTTTATACTTTGACATATCAATGGTCAAAGTTTTAATAGTTTGACTCTTAAAAAAGTGAAGGGATACATTGGATTGGATATATCAATGGTCGAAGTTTTAATAGTTTGACGGTTAAAAAAAGTGAAGAGATACATTGGATTGGATATATCAATGGTCGAAGTTTTAATAGTTTTGACGGTTAAAAAAGTGAAGGGATACATTGGATTGGATATATCTATGGTGAAAGTTTTAATAGTTTGACTCTTAAAAAAGTAAAGGGATATTGGATACACAAGAGATAAATCATGGCGCCACAACAAAACCAAAATGGAAAATCACAAATTCTCATTTACGATCCGTATTTAGTTTAAAACGAGTCAAATACATACCAAATCATCTCACTTCCTATCACCATGTGATAGTATTTGACCCGTTCCAAGCTTAAGATGAATAATGTTCAGCTCGGCAAGACTTAATTAAGCTAAGAGTGAATATTTACTGCTTCTCATCACATACAAAAATGTAGAGTAAAAATAAAAGAAAGAAACTAACCAGGATGATGAGTGGAGAAGTTGATGTACTTGTTCATACACCAACTAGCAAACCCTATGACAATAATATACAATATCAAGTTGAATATTAGCAATGGACCTGCAACATTCTTTCCCATAGCCGCCATTATTATTATTATTATTTCTTCTTCTTAATTAAATGAAATCTTTTGACTTGCAAATCGTTACTTCAAACTTCAAAGTGTCGTTACAATAAAAGCACGTTAATTAGTTTCTGCAAGTAGTATAAGGGAATATATCATGGAATAACAGAGTTATATCCAAGTTGCAGGTATATATATATATATATTGACATGCAAATGCAATGCAATAAAATATGTTATGCGGTGCTAAAGGTTACTTAAAGTGGGGTGTGGACACGTGTCGATGAAGTTTGTACGTGTCATTTTTGTACTTACATCTGGTAGGACACTTGTTACTTTCTAAATATGTTTTGTGTTGAACGTTTTTAGATTTTGTTTGGGTTATGATGAGTACGTGCATGCATAGGCCAATGTATATCTGTTTGATTCGGGTAATCGGGTTTAATGCACCAACAACCGTTACTACAGGTCGGTGTATCGTCTCTCCCACCCCAAGGTCCAAAGACCAAGGTTAAGTAATAAATATTTTCCTTTTTTTTATGACGAGGTGGTTGAATCCCCCGGGCCCATGTATTCCCGCACCACCACATGGACCATGTAAGCCACCCCGTTCGGGAACTACAGTGGTCAAGTGATCATCGCCCTAGCTGATAGTCGAACCCATGATCTCTCAAATCCTGCATTTCTGCAAGCTTAAAAGTTTAACATGACTATCATTGGACTAACACCACTTGGTTAAGTAATAAATATTATCTTATCAGAAGGCGGTCTTCCTTCAGACGGGGCAAACGGGCAATCCATTTTATTGTTCCAGACGGGTCAACTTGCTCTTTTGTGAGGGGATTTGATCAGTCTGAATCAATAAGACGGGTCGCCTTGTTTGAAACAAGAATTTTGTGTTATAAATATAAAGTTTGATTGGGGTTCACTTAAATGTTTCACAAATTCTCGTTTGTGACGGGGCATATCTGTCGCAAGCTTCCAACGCGTCATATACTATATTACTATCCATGTTGGTAGATAAGACAAAAGCAAAATAGTTAAGGGTAGCATTCTAACTGTTTTGTCTTATTTACCCACATAGATAGTACTTGACCCGTCGGAAGCTTTCATTGTCGGATTTACAGTAAATGTTTTAATCAATGGTTGACTCCATTTAAGATGACTAGTGTATAATTCATTTGTTTAAAACATTATAGCCTTAATTTTAAAATGATTTGAGGTCAGCAGATATGTATTATCCTTTTGAACAATATCTGGATAATCACGTATCTTAAAATGCGAAAATATAGATAAGGCAATGTGAAAGGTAAATATACATTGAAAAAATATTTGAAAGTCAAGAATTAAACTTATAGGTTTATTTGAAAGCCGGAGCTTGGATTTCATTATAGAAACTTATAATTTAAATCTAAAAATAAAGTTTAAAACCATATTTTGAAATTTGAAGCAAAAATTAAAGTTACGGTACAATGTTAATAAATCTAAAAAGAAAACAAATAATCATCTTTTAAAAAGAAAATAAATTAATTTAACATACAACAAACACCATGTATTTCAAATAAGAGCAGATACTAAAATCCACATGTGTCATCATATCCCTATATTGTGTCCTCTCCGTCACCATACTTTCTTCAAGCTCAAGAAATCTCATATTAGTTATATCACTCTCAGCTGCGTCTGTTTTTGACTCTCTATACCCATATCAACTTTCTTTGTTTCCCAGGTCGCGAGCCTTCTAACTGGTGCGTCCATAGGTCTCTTTCTCACATGGCCAAACAATCTTAGTCGATTTTCCATCATCTTGTCCTTTATTGGCGTAACTTTCACCTTCTCCCTAATCGCCTCATTTCTCAGTCGCTCTTTCTTTATATGTCCGCACATCCAACTCAACATACGCATCTCCATTACTTTCATCTTTTGAACATGACAATGTTTCACGGTCAACACTTATAGACGTAAATTAAATAGGGGTTTTCACTCAGTGGTCCGGACCAAAGACCGGACCGGACCGGACCGACCATATTTTATTTGGTCCTATCCACGGTCCACCTATTTATCCTAATTTGTTCCTCGGTCCGGTCTTGGACCATACTGAATGGACCGCGGACCGGATCATGTACCAAACTTATATGTCAAAAGAATCTTTAAATTTGTAACATCATTGATTTTATGTCCAGTTTTATTTACACGTAGCATAAGATATTTTTAAATATATTATTAAACCTAGTAAAAATAAAACGTTGCTTATTTTGATCATTACGAACTTTTTTAGGTCTAATTTTAAATATTACACTTTGTCCATGAGTACCACGACAATCATATTTGGTCTAAGTGGTCCTTTTAGTCCAGTCCAGTTCACGTGTTTTTATGGTCGGGACCGGAACAATATTAATATGTTCTGGTCCTCGGTCCACCACTTAACCCTTATTTGGTCTTCGGTCCGGAGAATTTGGTCTGATCCGGTCCTGGACCAATGAACACCCCTAGACGTAAAATAATGCGGATCTAATTAACGTGCAATAGAATTTACCCTTTAGCCTATGGGGCATGCATATCTTTATTGCATAAAAATCTTGTGGCTCTTTTCCATTTCAAACACCCTCGTTTTAGTTTCCTGAGCCACATCTCCATTTAACTCACCGTCTATCCCAATTATAGATCCTTAATATCTAAATAAATCTAACCCTTGAATAATACTTCCATAAAAAATAGTACTCTTCACCACTCTCGATTCCGTGTTAACGAACTGGCACTTCAAATACTCAGTCTTACTCCTACTTTGTAATACCTCGGGTATTACTAGGTTGAGTGAAGGGTATACTCGACCGGATGTTGGTGTTACTCCTTCAAGTGGTGATAGCATCGGGGTGCGCTACTTGTTAGCAGCGTATATGTGTGATGATGATATTATGATAGCATATGATGTTGATTATGGACATGTAAACTGCATATTGTATGTTTTATAAAGTTACCGTGATCCATTCGATATTTTCGGCAAATGGTGAGTAGGTGTCTAGTACGTGATCTTTTGTGATTGGCTTGGCGTCATGCGCGGACTTGTGCACGGGATTGTATGCAACTACTTACCTAGATTCGACTTTGACTTTTTTGTTAGTTTTGGAGTATTTTGACTTTACTTTGGATTATGCGTTGTTTTAAGGTTGTAATTATTACTTTTTGATATCTCGTCATTTCATTTCTTTTAAATAATGCATTAACTTTGTTTTGATATTTGAGTTTGATGCATACTGTTACGGTTTAGAAAATATACGGTATATACGTGTTATTGGTATTATTCTAGTTTCCTAGTTTGTATTAGGGTTACCTCATATGTTATGTAAGTATATATATACCGTAGGATTGTAATTGTAAGAAGCAGTCAATAATAAACACAAATCTTCCCAAATATTATTGTCAAGTTCGTCTTTAACTTGGTATCAGAGCCAGGTTCGTGCGCCGTCACTGCCATTGTCGTGCGTCTGTCATCATGACAAAAGACAAAGAAACCAAAACGTCTATTAGTCCGTACTTCCTAGCGCCAGGTGATAAACTAGAGGACAAAGTTGTACAAGTTATATATGTTATCCGGCGATAACTATGACGAATGGTCCGTTAAGTTGCGTGGTGCCCTACGTGCTAAGAAGAAGACGGGTTTCATTGATCGAAACATGAAGAAACCGGATGAAAAATCAGAAGAAATTGAAGATTGGTACATGGTGAATGCAATGGTGGTTAATTGGATATTCAATGTCATTGAACCAACGTTGAGTTCAACGATAACGTATGTCGATGAAGCAAAAGTTTTGTGGGATGATATTGAGCAGAGGTTCAGCGTGGGTAATAGACCGAAACCTCACCGTGTCAAGGGTTCAATTGTCTCGTGTAAACAAAGTGAGAAGAAACCCGTGTCGAAGTATTATGGACGCCTAAAACGGTTATGGGATGAGCTCGATAAATTCGCCCGTAATCCCACGTGTAAGTGTGGTGGATGTAAGTGCAATATTAATAAGAAATTGGATAAGAAGCGTGACGAAGGGAAGGTGAACGACTTCCTGTTGGGACTCGATAAACAGTATGCCATGGTACGCTCTAACTTGCTGATGCAAGAACCCCTGCCCTCTCTTAATCGTGCTTATGCCACTATAGTCCAGGAAGAAGGGGTACGGGGAGTCGGAGTTGGAAGCAGCTCCGGAGTTCGTGGTGAAAACATGACAGATCCTATTGGGTTTGTTGCAAAAACAGGTTATAATGCCCATTATAATTCTCGTTTTGAGGGAGTCTCTGTTGGAGTAGGTGTCCTCCACAATAGTGCGCCACATATTAAATCTCATTAAGGAATATAATTGGGATATTTATTGACTATATATATATGATTAGTCAGTTGATTAACGTAAATCAATAACGGTTGGCTGTCTAGAGTTTGACGTTATTGTCGTATAACGACGGTGATCAACTGATCCCTTTCGGGCACACCTATAGGATGAAATCCAAATAGTAAATAATTATTTGTATATGATACAGTTGATTAGTCCATTACATATATTTGATATGTATGAGAGTTTATTGTTAGAAATTGAGTTAAGAACTCAAATTTGATTAAGTTTATTTTTCAATTATGAGATAATTGACTAATAAATTTATATCTTATTTTAATATGATTAAATAAGATCTAACTTAGTAATTAATCGTTAATTTACTAAATTAGTTGAGGTTTTACATATATTTTGAGGTAGAGGTAATTAGTTAATTATATTTACAAGGAGTTGTAAAATAAATTAACTAAGCACTGTGGAACCCATTAAATATTGATATAATGGTAAAATATCACTTAAATGTTAATTACATATTGTTTATTAATTTGTGTCATATAATTGTTATATGATCAAATTAATACTTAATTATATAAGATAATTAAGCATATGATTAATAAGTATTTGTGGGACAAATATCAAAAAATCAAAATGGTCCATAAAAGGCCACATGTGGCCGGTCATAGTAGTAAGTGGAGAGTGATGATGGTTGTTCTTGTTCATGCTCACAAGTCAACAAGTGATTATGACATGAATAGTACACCAAAATCATTTCGACTAATACTACACTCCACCACCTTGCATGAGAATTAAATAAGAACAAAAATCATCTACAATTGCTTGTAGAGGGCCGGCCATGTACCTTTATAAAGGCCATTTGTTGTTCAATTGTCTTCTCCAATTCATTCTTGATTTTCCTTCTACATCTCTCTAAAACTTCAACCTCTCACTAAACTCTCATAATACTAATATTTTCTAAGTATTTTTTTTTTGGTACCAATGTAAATATATTTCATCAAACTTAACCGATTACAAATTCAATACAAGTCATACTCCCCAACTAAGAGCTCACAAAAACATATCAATCTAGTTGCCTACATAAGACCTTTATATTGCCACCAAACTCTATCTGACCTAGCAATTCGACCCATTTGTATGTTCATTAATCTAACCCTAGCAATCCTTTTTACTTGGTCTAATAGATAGCTAGGATGGAACACAAAATTCCCAAACCTACACTGATTCCTGCAATGCCAGATGCTGTACTGCACTGCTGTTACTAAAAACCAGCAGATTTTACGTTGAAAACCATTAAGATGCCTCATCTTCAGTAAACCTTCAGCATCAAAACAGACTTGAGGTGTGATCTGAATCCAGTCCTGCAGAAGAGCATAACATCTCCGCACATAAACACACTCCCTGAACAGATGAATATGGGATTCCTCAGCCAGTCCACACAACAAACAAACAGTGTCCCTAACAATCCCCATCCTTGCCAACCTATCCATTGTGAGTAGACGTCCTTGCCACATTAACCAACTAATGAAACAATGTTTTGGAACATTCATCCTGTTCCAAGCTACTCTGCACCAGCCCATTTTGGTATTTTGAGTCACATTCAGCCAAGCATATCCCTTACAAATGGAATACTGATCATCAGCAGACATCCATTGACCACAAATCAATGCTGGCATGAACATGTTCTTGATGAAGCACAGCTTCTTCCAAGCCCAGGAACTGAAGTTACTAGGAACATAGTTATACCAGTCTCTTCCTTTCAGGTAGATTTTATCAATCCACTTTATCCAAAGGTGGTCTTTCTTAGTAGCAATACACCACACCAACTTCCCCACAACAACACAATTTCATATCTTGCTATCCACCAAACCTAGACCTCCATACTCTTTGTCTTTGCATAAGATACTCCAGGCAACCAAAGGAGCTTTAGATTTAGTGTCCTCACCCTCCCATAAGAAGTTCCTACAAAGAGCTTTAAGTTTATCCAACACCCCACAAGGCAGGATGAACATTTGAGCTCAGTAGTTGTGTATAGTACTCAAGACAGCCTTAACTAAAGTAAGCCTGCCAGTATAGGATATTCTTTTCTTGTTCCAACCTTTAATTCTGGCCACCATCTTCTCCACCAGCATATTACAATCATTCTTAGAAAGCCTCGTATGGGAAATAGTTACACCCAAATATTTGAAAGGTAAGGTGCCTTTCCTAAAACCAGTAGCATCCAAAATGGTACCCTCAACTTCAGCAGTAACCCCATTCAAGATCAACTCAGACTTTTCATTGTTAATGTGAAGACCAGATGCACTTGAGAAACATCTAAAACCCTCCACAAGCAGTAAAACAGATCTCATATCTCCCTTGCAGAAAATAAGTAAATCATCAGCAAACATGAGATGATTCAGCTTGAGGCCCTTACAAAGGTGATGAAATTTAAATCCCTGCGAACTGCTAACTATATTTAACATTCGACTCAAATACTCCATACACAGAGTGAACAAGAGGGGAGATAAAGGGTCCCCTTGTCTAAGTCCCTTCCTTCCTTTGAAAAAACTATGAGAGCTGCCATTAAGCACAATAGAGTAGGAAGGAGTAGTAACACACTGCATAACTAGCTTCACCAAGTGGGCAGGAAAGTTTAAATATCTAATAATCTGCTCCATAAAGCTCCATTCAATAGAATCATAAGCCTTCCTTAGGTCCACTTTAAGCATGCATCTAGGAGAAGCATTCTTGCTTGCATAAAGCCTAATAAGATCATGACTAATCAAGATGTTGCCCATAATACTTCTTCCTTTAACAAATGCAGCCTGGGCAGGATTAATGATTCCAGGTAAGACACCAGCTAATCTATTACATAATAATTTTGCAATTATCTTATAAATGGTATTACAACAGGCAATAGGACGAAAATTCTTCACAGAACCAGGATTAGCCACTTTAGGAATGAGGACAAGGTTAGTGCAGTTAATTTGTCTCAGCATTCTTCCTGAAGAAAAGACATTCTGGATAGCAAGACACACCTCAGCTTTGATAATGTCCCAACTAGTTCGAAAAAAATAGCTATTATAACCATCTGGACAAGGGCTCTTATCCCAGGGGATGGCAAAAACTACCTCTTTGATCTCTCTTTCATTAGGTATCTGACAAAGTGCAGGCCAATCATCAATATTAACCAAAGAGCCGCTCCTCATCACACCAGGATTAAAATCACCAGTTAATCCTGGGGTTCCCAACAGTTCTTTATAGTAAACCACAAAGGCTTGCACAATGTCCTCAGGTTTTTTATATATGATTCCATCAATGCCTTCAATCCTGAATACCTTATTCTGAACTTGCCTTTGCTTGATGATCTTATGGAACATAGCTGTATTAAGGTCCCCATCACGAGCTCAGCTGCATTTAGCTTTCTGCTTCAGGAACTCCTCTTTAGCTTGTTTAAGAATCATATAACTAGCTCTAGTCTGGTATTCTTTATCCATCAGCTCAAGATTAGTAGGGTCAGTATGTAACTTCTTTTGACAGTTGAGCATAAGCTCATATGCTACCTCTGCATTTATCTCAACATCTGAAAACAACCCTCTGTTCAGCTTCTTTAACTCATCTTTCAAACCCTTTAGCTTAGTCACAATACAGAACATATGATTTCCTTGGACCTCCCTACTCCAAGCACGATAAACTATCTCCCTATATTCAGGTGCCTTCCTCCACTATTAAAGAATTTAAATGATTTCCTCTTGTAGCTTAAAGAACCCCCCTCCTAAATGATACAAGGGCAGTGATCAAAATCCCCTTCATGTCCAAAATGGGCATAATAATCTGGCATACTCTTCACCCAGCTCTCATTCACTAATACCCTGTCAATCCTGCTGAAAACTCTAGTACCACTTGGTTGCTTGTTATTCCAGGTGAAAAAGGCACCTACAGTTTTGATATCTTGAAGGTCACTGAAAGTGATAGCTCTCTGAAAAGGAATAGTTTCAATATCCCTGACTGGCAGACCAATCTTTTCATCAGCATACAGCACATTGTTGAAGTCACCTAGAACCATCCATGGTTCTCTTACCCTCATCCTGATTAGGGCTGAGCACGGATCGGATATCCGATCCGAACTGACTTTCGGATCGGATATCCGTATCCGAAATTCCATTTTTTCACTATCCGATATCCGATCCGAATCATTCGGATATCCGAAAATTAATATCCGAAATTTTCGGATCGGATATCCGAATATCCGTTATCCGACCCGTTATAAATAAATTGCTTAATATAAACGTATGAAATGATGAAGATCTATAAGAAATGAGTAATTTGTGGATAATGTAATGGGAGAGAAGGAGAGTGGGTCATGAATTTAAAATGGTGAGGTAAAAGAGCAAAAAAGCTGCTGGAAAAGAAGAGAATTAGGTTTGTAGTGAAAACATTACTTGATATTTGTAATATATGTAAGTAATAATGGGCTGTGTAATGGACTAACTAAGCCCAAAGTTAAGAATTCTCATAAAAATGCATATTTGTAAATTTTCGGATCGGATACGGATATCCGAAAATTTTTAAACTGTTATCCGATATCCGATCCGTATCCGAAAGTTTCGGATCGGATATCCGATCCGAATGCAACTTTCGGATCGGGTATCCGCTTTTTCGGATCGGATACAGATCGGATATCGGATCGGTTCGGATAATCGGATTTTTTTGCTCAGCCCTAATCCTGATGATGTCCTCCCACAGAGGAACACGATCTTCTGGTTTGTTAAACCCATACACAAAAGTTATAAAAAATTTACTATTATCAGAAATGTTGAGCACCTCAAGATGAATAAACTGGTCAGACATATCCAGTATAACCACCTGAACTGCCTGACTTCTCCAAAGAACCCAAATCCTTCCCCCATTATGGAACTGATGGTTAGTGATAAACGACCATCCATTACAAACATTACTCGCTACAGTATTTAGAGAGCCAGGTTTTACCCTAGTCTTAAGGAACCCAAACATGTCAACATCAGTTTGGTGAATAAACCACTTAATATATTTCTGTTTATCAACATTGTTCAGGCCCCTAACATTCCAAAAACCCACTCTAGTCATTTGGAGGGGTTTGAACTCCTCCTCCACCACCTTTATCCACCATCTCAGCAGAATTCCCCAAGGCATTGTTAAACTTTACAACAAACTCACTCTCCTGCCCCCCAGGAATTCTAGTCTCATGTCTAGTCATTCTAGTGATAATTCTGGCAGGGGTAAATAAAGAGCTATAACTCGCAGGAGAACTTGATGGAGTCACCACATCCACCACACTATCCTTTACCAATTAATTCCTAACACTACTATGACTAGTGTCACCAATCACAGCTGTTTTAGCTAGGACAGGAAAGTCCTTCGGATCCAGGACATGTGCAGGAGCCCCCTTCTCCTTCCAAACCTTCTTAGCTGGAGCAGGTCTGATATGTTTTGGAGCAATTCTCTTCCTACATTCATTAGTAGTATGCCCCGTATCATGACACTTTTGGCAAGTTATAGGCACCCAATCATACTCAACTAATACTGTAACCTCCTTCCCATTCTCATCCTCAAATTGGATTTTATCAGGAAACACTTGATCCACCTCCACCTCAACCAACACCTTAGCATATCCCAGCATATTCTTATTCAAGGTAATGTCAGCAATCCTCACAAAAGTTCCTATCAACGATGAAAGTTTTTCTAGACACAAGTTTCCCCAGAATTTTAAATCCAAACCAACCAATTTAATCCATATTGGCACAGTTTTTACTACAACTTTTGTCATTTTTATCTCTGAATCCCATGGTCTCAAAATCACAGGTTTACCATCAAAAAGCATTACCCCCTTTTCCAACACCAACTTCTGATGTTCCATAGTCGCAAATCTTAACATGAACAGACCATTTGGTAGAAAACTAATCTTACTTATATCATAATTCTTTAACTCCCTTCTTAGGTAGCCTTCCAATACCATTCTCGGAGGGTTCGCCCCCATGACATACCCAAATACCGCAGAAGTCCAGTAGTTAATTTCATCCTTCACATCATCAATACAAAGCTTCAGAATATTACCTTTATTCCTGGGTTCTCCAACTGGGTGTTCATCAATGGATGGTAATTTCCCAGTATGAGATGTTACAGACCCATTCTTCTTCCTCTTAGCCCCCACTACTTTCCAATCTGATTCATTCTGCCCCTTTTCCGTAGCGTGTACTCCTTGATTAAGCTCCTCATCCTGCTATTGGATGTCCTTCAGCTTAGCTAAAACCTCCATTCTCGTGTCATTCAACATTTTTTCAATATTCATAAACGCAGTTTAATGAAGTTACTAATGATTACTAAAGATATTATTTAACGAGTTAATACCAATGTCTATTATTATTACTACTGAATTCAATATAGCAATATGAGAAATCAGATTAGTTTTTGCCTTTGCACAAAACCCTAGGAGCACCTAGAAAGAATTTCCTCTCTCTAGCTTTCTCTCTCATATTGCACCTAGTAATTTTAATCTAGCAAAAGTATATTTTCTAAGTATTACTAGTGTAGTAATATATACTAATATTAGTAGTATTTTATCTATCTTATTATCTAGTTAATAATAAGGTTAGATTATTTGGTATCATCTTGGTGCAACTTAAAGGAGGTCTTCTACTTTGGAGATTGTTCTAGGATTATAACAAAATTATATAATATGAAATTGCAAGTCATAGATATGAAAACGATACAAATGTAGAGAAAATGAATTAAACCTTTGGTCCTTAGCAAAATCGGCCTAAGAACAGATATCAAAATAGATATCCTCCTAATTGTCTCACCCAAGATAGTTCGAGATATGCCTTTCTCCTTTGCTAGAAAGATCGATTCAAAGTTACTGTTAACTTTTTAGGTTTTTGTGTTTAGTGTGTGATGGAGGCACAAGTTGAGAGAGTAAAAATTAGGTTAGAATTTTTCTCTTGTTCCCTTTGTTCTCACGGCAAGCATAGGGTTTTATGAGGAGTTTTGTCTCCTCAAAACCACTACCCATGGACCGAAAAAAAACCCGAGTGTATCTGGACACTTTTTCCGGTCATTTTAGCTTCTAATATAATGTAATACATTATAATCGTCATTAGTCAAAGACCGAAATTATAATACATCATTAATTATAAATATCCGTATATTTATAATTTTCCAATTAATTATAACGGTTTATGTTTAATTAGCTTACATTATATACAACAATTAAATATAACATTTTTAGATTCCATTTAACAATTACAGTTTTAAGTCGTCTCAGCCTATT